>CAUYON010099005.1:0-53714 GCA_963573935.1 Arctocebus calabarensis | reverse complement strand
AGGTGTTTGAGGTTGCTGTGAACCAGGCTGATGTCAGGGCACTCTAGCTAAACAATAGAGTGAGACTCTGTCTCAAACAAAACTTGAAGAGAAACTTCTCTGAAGAAGACAGGCACACGGCCTACAGACACATAAAAAAATGCTCATCATCCTTAATTATCAGAGAAATGCAAATCAAAACTACTTTGAGATATCATCTAACTCCAGTAAGATTAGCCCACATCACAAAATCCCAAAACCAGAAATGTTGGCGTGGATGTGGAGAAAAGGGAACACTTCTACATTGCTGGTAGGAATGCAAACTAATACGCTCCTTTTGGAAAGATGTTTGGACCTGCCATTCGAGTCTATATTCCTCTACTAGGTATATATCCAGAAGACCAAAAATCACATTATAACAAAGATATTTGTACCAAAATGTTTATTGCAGCCAAATTCATAATTGCTAAGTCATGGAAGAAGCCCAAGTGCCCATCGACCCATGAATGGATTAATAAATTGTGGTATATGTACGCCATGGAATATTACACAGCCTTAAAGAAAGATGGAGACTTTACCTCTTTCATGTTTACATGGATGGAGCTGGAACATATTCTTCTTAGCAAAGTATCTCAAGAATGGAAGAAAAAGTATCCAATGTACTCAGCCCTACTATAAAGCTAATTTATAGCTGTCGTATGAATGATATAACCCAACTATAACACAAGAATATAGGGAAAGGGGCAAAGGTAGGAAGGGGAGAGTGGAGGTTGGGGCGGAGGGAGGGTAATTGGTGGGACCACACCTATGGTGCATCTTAGAAGGGTACAGGCGAACTTTGCTAAATGCAGAATACAAATGTCTTCATATAATAATGGAGAAATTGCCAGGAAGGCACTGTTAATCAGTTTGATGAAAATAGTTAAGATTGTATATGAAAACAGCACATTGTACCCCTTGATTGCACTATTGTACACAGCTATGATTTAATGATAAAGATAATAAAAAAGAAATGTACAATATATACAGTCAACATACATATGCCTGCTTCTTAGATTCTACTTTAGAATCTATTATGTTTGATTTATCCCACATTTATCCATTTATTAATCCTTATATTTATCAGGCAATGCAATATCTCAGGGCCAGAAATGATGAGTTGGATCTTTCTCAAGCCTGAAATCCCTCTGACTTATGCTTCTGCAACATGTCTGCTTCGTTGGAACATTTCTGTTGCCAAGTGAAAAAATGATCTCTACTTTTAAGGATTCACATGATTAGGACCCATACAGATAAAGCAGTATAACCTCCCTATCTTGAAATCTATAAACTTATCCACATCTGCAAAGTCTTCATCCCCATGTAATTCAACATATTCATAGGTTTCAAGGGTTAAAAGCTTACCCTCCATAAGCTTTCCTCTAAATACTTCAACATATATGCCATTGAGTGAAGTTCATTATTTCTCTCACTGTCTCTGGGGTTAAATTTACATAATAGATGCACAAACCTAAAGTGTACCATTTGATGAAGTTTGACAAATGTGTAAATCTGTGTAACTCAAATCCTTCTCAAGATATTAAACATTGGGTGGCACCTGTGGCTCAGTGAGTAGGGAGCCAGCCCCATATACCGAGGGTGGAGGGTTCAAACCTGGCCCTGGCCAAACTGCAACAGAAAAAATAGCCTGGTATTGTGGTGGGCGCCTGTAGTCCCAGGTACTCGGGAGACTGAGGCAAGAGAATTACCTAAGCCCAAAAGCTGGAGGTTGCTGTGTGCTGTGCGACTCTACCGAGGGCAATAAAGTGAGACACCATCTCTACAAAAAAAAAAAAAAAATTGCCATTTTACCAACTCTTATGCTACTACAATTCCCCACATTTATAAAAGGGTTGAACAGTTAAGATTGCGAACTTGTCCTGGAAAAAGTGCTACATATCTCATTTCAGAATATCATTACACCTTCAATGTACTCCCTTTGGGAAGCAACACACCATTGCCAGTGCCTACCTATATAATTGATATACTCTAAATTCATCCTTCAAAGTATACAATTGAGTGGTTATTCTTATAAACATGTGTTTATGCAACCGTTACCACTACCTAATTCTAGAACATTTTAATCCCTCCCTAAAGGAATTCTATACATATTTCCAGTGACTTCCCACCCTCCTCCATCCTTAACCTCTGGCTAAGACTAATCTAATGTATCTACAAACTGTATGGATTTGCCTTTTCTTGGGATTTTATACAGTATCCTATATAATGAACTTCTCATGGTTTATTTTTCTGCTCCACTATTAATGTAAAGCTGTACTTTTTCCAGTTTTAAGCTATTTCAAATAAAAGGTGTTTTGTAGACCTATGTTTTTATTTTTCTTGGGCCAATGCCTAAGAATGGAATTGCTGGTTCATACTATGAGTTTTGTTTAGTTTTATAAGAAACTGCAACACATATTTCCAAATTGGTCATAGTATTTTTTATTCCCGTGAACAATGGAAGATCTCAAGGTGCCCTATGTGTTCACGAATACTTGGTGTTGTCAACTGATTTTTTTTGAAATTTTTTCTATAGTAGTGAGTACAAGAAATATTCAAAAGAAATATAGTAGCAAGGATTCCTATAGAATATGGAGCTTGAACAAAAATGTCTCTACAGAGCTCAGGGGTCCTGGAGCTTCAGTCCTGGGTATATGTTCTTATGAATTAGTTTGGTATTGGTGCCAAAACAATTACCATAGACATTGTGAATTAAAACAACACATTTATAAACTCATGGTTGTCTAGGTCAGAAATAGGAGTAGACTTAGCTTGTTTCTCCACTTCAGGTCTCAAAAGGCTGAAATGAATGTGCTGGTTATCATTCAGGTTATTGGCAGAATTCGGCAACTTGAGTTTATAGGATTAAAGTCCCTGTTTCATTCCTGGCTTTCAGCAGCAGGCAACTTTTTGTGGCCCTCCCCATCCTAGAGTTTAGGACAGTGTGTTGAATCATTCCAAGGTCTGGAATCCTTGTGACTTACCCTGATTCTAAAACTCTTCTCTTTTTCTGCAGAGGAAGTTCACACATGTGATTAAGATCCTCCCAGGGGATGTGGCCTTTAGATGAACTACCTATTACTCATTTGTGACCTGGCATTAAGCAGAAGAATAATGACACCAATCTTAGTCTTTGCTCATCATTTAATCCCTTGTTAGTGCCTCCTTTTGGCCAAACTGAACTGAGCACCAGGGGGTGTGGACCCAATTCATTTATATAGAGATCAGCCTCTTAGGTCAGACTGCAAAGAAGAGAAGAATGGCAACATTAACCACATCTCAAAATTTCCATTGCTCTGTAATTAACATGTTTACAGGTTTCAAAGATTAGAACATGGCATTTTGAGGGAGCCATTCTTTTGCTACTTCATCCCTTTTCTGTGACGAAGACCCAGCCAGCCTTCTGGTCAATGAGGTTTTAAATTTAAGGCTTCATTGTCTATATTCCAATTCAGTTTTCCTTCTTTATCAACATTTTGTTGTGTCTGATTAAATGTGTCTGGTATTTTATGTAGCCTGGTTAAAGACAGCTTGATAGGCACATTTTAGTTTAATTTGGTGGTTGTTAAGGGTGCTATCTAATAGGATTATAGTGCAAATCCAGGAAGTTAATTGTTATAAGAAAAACATGTTATGTAGTGCCTGCTACAAAGTAATTGCAATATAAAATCAGTAGTTATCTGAGCTCTGCTAATGAATCTTCATGTGAGCAAGTCAGCATTCCTCCTCCTCAAGCCTCAGTTTTCCTTCAGCTGTGATCCATATGTTGATGATTATTTGTGGTACCATCCTTTTCTCTTTTCTTCTTTGCAGTCTGACCTAAGAAACTGATCTCTATGTATATCAATGGGGTCCTTGCCCACTGATGTTAAGTTGGGTTCGGCCAATAGGAGGCACTAACAAGGTTAATGGATGAGAGAAGAATAAGATTGGGATTATTATTCTTTTGCTCAATTCTAGGGCACAAATGAGCAACAGGTAGTTTATCTAAAGGCCACAACTGGCCAAGTTTATCTCCTGAAGGCATAATTTGCCCTTCCAGATTCCAGTAGCATTGTTCCCTCCACTTGCCCCATCAGACCTAAGGGTGCTAACAGCTCCCTGTTATTGCTAGCAGTGTGGTGCTGTAACATGTCTCATTGGCTCCTTTGACACTAATCATGCCTCCTTAAACCATCTCTTTGTTAATCTCTTCTAATCACCCTTTTTAAGTGTACCATGTTAATCTTGCCTGAAAAAAATAGGGCTTTGAGGGTGGCGCCTGTGGCTCAAAGGAGTAGGGTGCCAGCCCCATATACTGGAGGTGGCAGGTTCCAACCCAGCCCCAGCCAAAAACTGCAAAAAAAAAAAAAGAAAAAATAAATAGGGATTTGTTGGACGGTTTCTGTTTTTCTTTACCTATCTAAAATGTTATCATTGTCTGTTTCTCAGAATTTATTATCCCTCCATGATTCAACATTTATCAAGCAGTTTATTTTTGTAAAAGTGTTGGGGGATTAAAAGAAGCAAAACACAATAAAAACCTTTGAGAGTTTCATTCTTTCAATCGTTCATTCAAAAGTCATTGGGCAGGCTAGCTAGCTCACATCTATAATCCCAGAACTATAGACATCAAAGACAGGAGAATAACTTGAGAACAAGAGTTCAAGACCAGCCTCAGCAACATAGTGAGGCTTGTCTCCATATCTAGAAGAAATGTTTAAAAGCTGGACATGGTGGCACATACTTGTATTCCTAGCTACTCTAGAAGCTTAGGCAGAAGACTTATTTAAGCCCAGAAGTCTGAGGTAGCAGAGGGCTATGATAATGCCACTGTACTTCAGCCTGAGCAACTGAACAAGACCCTTCTCAAGAAGAAAAATTAATAGTGTACTTGCCAAAGAGGAAAGAATGTCTTAGGTAGTCCTTTCATCTTCTCATCACCTCCTTTAACATTTGAAATTATTTTTCTCTGAAATATATGTCAAAAATGAAGAACCATATAATGAAATTTTTCTATTTTCTTGGTACATTATACACAACTCTTCTATAATCCGTTTAGGAACTCTTAAGATATTGACTCCTTTTTCACATGAGGAAATTGGGTCTTATAGAGATAAAATAACTTACTTTCTCAAGTCATGATGCAAATGAGAATTCAGATCCGGATCTCTTTTATTCAAGTGTATAAACGTTCCTTTAACCAGGCTGTCTTAAAGGCCTTAGTTATTAGGATGAAGAGTCAGTGACCACTGACTTAAATTCATCACTAGATTGCAAAATCAGCACAGAACCAGGCACGTGGTAGTAGTTAAGATGTTTTGGCTAAATGAATGGTGGATCAAAGAAGCAATAGATGAATAACCAAACAAATTTTTTGCCAGTGATTTTCTCTTTCATAAGAAAGTTAAGGGCAGACTCAGGTGAACATAAAATGTAACCAAATCCAGACTTCAAGATGTTAGTTGCAACGACCAAGCAAAGCTGTCTCCAGGAAGGTGAAGTTCTTGGTAAAAGCAGGGTTAAACACATTCCCACTGACACCTTGTAAACCCTTTTTTCCCACTGCCAGGCACAGAATGTTCCAATGCAATGGAATTACCTGTGTTTCAGCATTCATAGGGATTACATTGTAGTCAAGTGGATTGCCAGGGATTATACTTATTGTTATATGACTATGGAAACATGCCAGGACAAGGCAGAATGTTCACATTATGACATGATGGAAAAATATTTAATTTCACTCCTGATATGCAAACAGTTTCCTAAAGATAAAATCCTCCCTCCCTTAATAAAAGCCATATTCTTCACGTGTGTTATACTTTCTGTGGATTATTACATTTAACCTTCAATAATATCTGTGAGGCAGGTATTATTAGTCCCATTTACAGACTGAAAAACTGAGACTAAAACAGTTACATGATTTGGAGTCATAGAATAAATAAGTAGATGAGCTGGTAGGGAAAAATAGATTTATCTGACCTCACATGCCTTGCTCTATACCGTCTATCAACCCAGCCATAATAGTTATTGGAATTTGGCTAGTGTTTTAGGATAGTGTTATGTTCTGCAAATATATTTTTTCAATTCTTATGAGCACTTATTTCCCTTTTCCTCAACACCTTGATGACTAGTTCATCTAATTATCTCACTTTCTTCTTTCTCCTTATTTTAGTAAAAAATTATATTTTATTTTTCTGAACTCCAACAGTTCATATAAATCTATATGCTATATTAACTAAAGCTCTGAATTTCAGGTCAGAAAATAGGAACTGCAATTGACTTGTGTAACCCCAGGTGAGTATTTTCAATGATCTGAGTAGTTTCAATGATCACCCAGCAGGTGGGGGTAATTATTCCTGTCCAATGGACTTTGGAGAATCATATTAGATTGTGAAAGCACTTTATAAATTGTGAAGAACAATGGAGATTGTGTGGGTGTGTGCACACGTATGGTCTCAATCTCCTAATATGAATTAGTAGGACAAGTTTCCTTATTCCAAATTGGCAGATTTCTTTGTTTCCTTCTCTCCTTCTTCCCCTTTCTTCTTTTCTCCTTTCCTCCTTGACTACTTCCTTCCATCCTTCTTTCTTTCCCTTCAAAAAACACAGCCCATGAGGTCCAGTAAAACATAATCCCTGCTGTGAGGTAGCTGATAATTGGGCATGTGAAACAGACAGAAACATGATGGTATCAAGAAAGGACAAGTAGATTCAGTTGAAGCCCATGGCAAGGCAAATTGTACAAGAAGTTGGAACCCAGACTGTTATAATCTCAGGATAGCATTCTTCTTACCACTCTACAGGTACATGCTTCCTCTGGGAAAGTACCACTTAAGGGCCAATATTTCCAAGGGCAGAATCTGGCTTAAAGAAGCAGCAGAACTCACAGAACATCTGTATAGGCTGGACATCTTGCTACATTTTCGCACCCTTCTCACTGCCCTCATTCTATAGATAAGAATAAAAGTTCCAGCAAGATGAAATACTTTGTGCAGGTCATAGAAACAGAAAATAGTGGATCTGTTTCCACGTCAGACCATTTAAACTTCCAATACATGAAGGCAAAGGTATCTGTAAACAGCATAGAGAGAATTAAGGGACAACAACAGACTTCATTTTATAAGCTAGGTGGGTCTGTCCTTCAGGGTCTTAGAGCCTCAAGCCGTCTAAGTCTGCTCCTTTAAAACAGCCAAGGATTGAGTGTTAATACAGCTGTTTATGCCAACATTTCCCTTCTTCAGAGCTATTTCACTTGGAACCTGTCTGGGGATACGACCACATAGACTTGTCCAGGCCCTTTGAAATTGTCCTAAAGCCCTCTGTTCAAATTGAACAGAAACCCACTCAAGCCCAAAGGAGAAGCCTATGGAAAATTCCTGACACTGTATGTTCTCGTAATTTTTAGAACACTGTAAATATTTGAGTCAGTAGATCTTAATCCATAAACACAGCTGTACTTAAAAAACCCTGATGGGGAGTTATTATAATTTAAACAATTGGGTAACAAAACAAATCAATGTTAATCATTTTCGTTTTCTAAGGACAATGGACTCAGACTTCTCATAAAACTGACATGATGAGCTTCACAATTGCATCCACAAATAAACTTACAAATGCTAAGATAAACCATTCTCAACTTTTTAAGAACATTGTAAAAAGAAAATGAGGTGGGGGAGGGTCAGGAAAAAGAAGAGAAACAAAACAATTTTGAGCAGAACCGAGACACTCCTAACTGTCGTGCACGTGAGGCCCCAAAGATAAACATTATAGGAGACAATCCTTTCTGGATTTGTTTTCTCTCTGTCTAAATTATGTTATGAGTTATCATTATTCAGGGATTATCCTCATTCCTATCAGAGCTACCTTTGACTCTTTCAACATACCATCTTCTCAATGAAATGTATAGAAAGTGTTCAGAATAACCTGTTCATTCCGAGGATGTTTATCTGGCTCTTGTGCATCAAGCATCATGCTAGGCACGGGGAATAATGTGAAGAATGAGATACAACTGCCACAAATTCATTTCTAAGTTGAGGAATAAACCAATGCCTTGAATAAGAAAGAAAAATTGAATGGAGTCCCAAGACTTTGGGGAACAGTTCTGGATGTAAAGTTGAAGGACGATGTTTGGCAGTGAGGTTGGAAATAATGGGAGCCTTCCTAGAAGAACAGAAATTTGATTTGAGGATGTAAACTAGCAGAGTTTGGGGAAGGGAGCAGGGAACTATTTTACCAAAACTGTACTATTCAGCCACAAAGAAAGATAGAAATTTTACATCTTTTGTATTTATTTGGATGGATTTGGAGAACACCTTCCTAGGTAAAGTATCACAAGAATGGAAAAGCCATTATACTTAATACTTATATGAAACTAGTAGATGAACTCAAGACAATAACACAATTAAATTCAAGTATGGAGAAAGGGGGAGGAGAAAAAGGGGAAAGAGGATGAAGAAGGGGTATTGTTGTGTTTTTACCTTACTGCCACAATGTAAGGGTATATGGCACACCTCCTGGGGGGAAGGACACAACTACAACTTGGTCTCTATCTAACAAATGCAAACAATGTAATCTAATTGCACCTATTAATTAAGACATATATACCTTATATGATTATGACAAGATCAATAGAAAAGCAAAGTAGGTGGCAAAGGTTAAAAGCTTTCACACAGTATCTCTCAGGAAATAGATACTTTTCTTGCACTGCTCATGTGACCACCAAAATGCCCCACTTAACAGATGAGAAAACTGAGGACTGGGAATGTGAAGTTCTTGTTTTCTGGATACCTCTAGATTAAGTGGGGTGAGAAATGAACAAAGTGCAAAGTACTTCAGTGGATTCTTCTGGATCAACCACTGCTTTCTTTTTTTTTTTTTTTTTTTTTCAACCGCTGCTTTCTAAGGCACATTTAATTTTGTTTTCATCAAGCAGTTGCTTTGGACAAGGATCATGGTTCTTGACCTGTGGGTCACGACCCTGTTGGGGTAGGAAAACGCTATTTCCGATGGTCTTAGGAACCGAGACATCACTTCTCAATCCATCTGTAGGTGGGTCTGCCCACATACAGTACTCAGAATAATGATATCATCTGTATTAAAGGGTCGCAGTATTAGGAAGGTTTAGAACCACTGCAACCCAGGAGTTTGGGAAAGAAATAGGACAAAATGTATAACAAAGAAATGGACTCTCTTTGTATTTGAGACATTTACTGGAGTTAATGAAAAGGAAGTTGAGTAGTATTATGATGGAAGGTATATGGCAGCTAACCTGGAAAAGTTCTTAATGGCCAAAGCTAAACAATTTGACAACAAAATTTATTTATTTATTTATCTGTTTATTTATTTAAATCATAGCTGCATACATTAGTGCAATCAAGGGGGTATAATATGTTGGTTTCATATACAATCTGAAATGTTTTTATCAAACTGTTTAACATAGCCTTTATGGCACTTTCTTAGTTACTGTATGAAGACATCTATATTCTGCATTTAGTAAGTTTTGCCTATACCCTTCTAAGATGCACCATAGGTGTGGCTCCACCAATTACCTTCCCTCCACCCCAACCTCCCTCCCCTCTGTCCCCTTGCCCCTTTCCCCATATTCTTGTGCTATAGTTGGGTTATAGCCTTCATATGAAACCTTTAAATTAGCTTCCTAGTAAGGCTGAGTACATTGGAAACTTTTTCTTCCATTCTTGAGATACATGGCTAAGAAGAATATGTTCCAGCTCCATCCATGTAAACATGAAAGTGGTAAAATCTCCATCTTTCTTTAAGGCTGCATAGTATTCTATGGTATACAGGTACCACAATTTATTAATCTATTCATGGGTCAATGGGCACTTGGGCTTCTTCCATGATTTAGCAATTATGAATTGGGCTGCAATAAACATTCTGGTACAGATGTCTTTGTTATAATGTGATTTTTGGTTTTCTGGGTATATACCTAGTAAAGGAATTATAGGATCGAATGGCAAGGTTATTTTTAGATCTCTAAGTACTCTCCAAACACCCTTCCAAAAGGAACATATTAGTGTGCATTCCCACCAGCAGTGTAGAAGTGTTCCCTTTTCCCCACATCCATGCCAACATCTTTGGTTTTGAGGTTTTGTCATGTGGCCTAATCTTACTGGAGTTAGGTGATACCTCAAAGTAGTTTTGATTTGCATTTCTCTGATGATTAAGGATGGTGAGCATTTTTTCATGTGTCTGTAGGCCATGCACCTGTCTTCTTTAAAGAAGTTTTTCTTCAAGTCCTTTGCCCACCCTGAGATGAGAGCACTTGTTCTTTTTTGTGAGATTCTTGTATGCAGCAGATATCTGGCCTGAGTTTTTGTATATAGTCAGCAAACCTATGGCTCTTTAGAGGACAATTTAAACCATTCACATTAATTGAAAATATTGATAAATCTTTAGACAGTCCAGTGGAAAGTTTTAATCCTTTCATCACTGTGGAAGCTGAAATTTGATAAAAAGTTTCTGGGTGAGTTTACTTTTGTGGTGGAGAATTACACTGGTCATTATGGAGGATAGGTCTGAGAATATCCTTTAGAGCTGGTTTAATTATAGAAAATTTCTTCAATATGTGAATATCATTAAAGTATTTAATTTCTCCATCATAAATGAAACTCAGTTTAGCTAACTACAGGATCCTGGGTTGAAAGTTCTTTGGTTTTAGAGATTAAAAGTCGACCATTCTCTTCTAGCTTGAAAGGTTTGATGGGAGAGATCAGAGAGATCTGCAGTTATTCTAATACGGGATTTCTTACGTCTGGCTGCTTTCAGAATTTTCTCCTTTACATTAACTTTAGTGAAGTTAATTATGATGTGCCAGGGGGACGTCTTTTTAAGGTTGAGTCATGCTGCGGTTCTGAAACTGTCTGCTATGTGAATTTCAGAATCTCTTGGCATGTCTGGAAAGTTCTCTTTCATAATCTCATAAAGAAGAGACTCTATGCCTTGTGATGCCACTTCATCATTTTCAGGTACCTCTATAAGGTGAATAATGGTTTTCTTCGAGTTATCCCAAAGCTGTCTGAGAGAATGATCCATTTTTGCCTTCCATTTCTCTTCCTCTTTGGAAATCTGGGAGCATTCAAAAGCTTTGTCTTCCATGTCCAAAATCCTTTGTTCTGCTTGCTCCATTCTGTTACTGTGGGATTCTACTGTATTTCCAGATGTTTGAGGCCTGCAATTTCTTGTCTCAACGTGTCAAAATCTTTGGTCATTTTGTCTTTGAATTCATTGAATTCTTGAGACATATTTTGCGTCATCTTTTGCATTACTGTTTGAAATTCTAATTCCATCTTTTCCTCCATTCCACGGATCTTATTTGCTATTCAGATTCTGAATTTGATTTCTGACATCTGAGCCATTTGCTTATGCAAGGGATCTTGTGCTGTATCTACCTTGTTGGTCTGTCCTTGGGGGAGCTGATCTACTCTGATTACTCATGTTGCCAGAGTTTTTCTGTTGTGCCTCATGATTAATTTTCACTGTTGCCTATGACTGTTCTCAGAGTTGGGGAGGTGTCTTTTCCAGATCAGACCCCAGCAGGGTCACTCTGTTTTTGCTAGATCTTTGTAGGGAGTGACACTGTGTAGCTCCTCTGGGACTGCCCCACCCAGGGAGTTCTGGTTATGGGAGCAGCTCCAGAGTGTGGCACGCCCAGATCAAGCAGCAGGGCATGGGATTGTGCAAGCGGTTCTGGGAGTGCCCAGTACCCAGTGGCCTTTGCAAAGGGAGCCCATGCCTCAGCAGTCTCTAGCTGGGAGGAAGGCTCCAGAGGGAGGGCACGGACTGCTCCACCTCCTAAGTCCCTGGCCAGATGGGCGGGGCCAGTTCAGAGGCATAGAGGGGAGGTTGTGGGTTGTGTGGCTCCCACAGTTCATGGTCTGGGCAGGCAGGCAGAGGCCTGGCAGGTTCCTGGCAGAGTCTCTGGCCAGTGTGGGCCAGAGGTGGAGGCCCGGAGGGTATCCCAGTGGAGTCTCTGGCCACGGCAGGCAGTGAGCTGAGGCTCAGCAGAGTTCCTTGCTGCTGCCAGCAGGGGGCCAAGTCCCAGCAGCACAGATCAGAGCCACATGGGATCCCTGGCTGAGGCAGGCAGTAGGCCAATAGGGGCCATGTTGGAGTCCCAGCAGAGTCCCTGTCCACAGCAGGGGGCAGGCCAAGGCCAAGAGGGCCACAGATCGGAGCCATGGGGGAGTCCCAGCAGAGTTCCTGGCCACTGCTGGTGGCTGGTCAAGGCCCGGTGGGGTGCCAATCAGGGCTGTGTGGGGGTCCCTGCAGAGTTCTAGCTGCTGTGGGTGGTGGGCCAAGGACTGGTGGGGCATGGATTGGAGCCAGCCATGGTGGGTGATGTGCTTGGCAGGTGTGGAGTGGAACCCTGTGGTTCCTGGCAGAATCCCTAGCCTGGGGGCTGCCAGGGCCTTGGTGGGGCCCCAGAATTTCTTACCAGGTGGGCCTCCTGGTCCGGCAAATAGGGAGGGTGGGCGCTGCTCAAGTCATCCTCCCTCAGTTTCAGCAGAGGTCAGGCTTCTGGTGCATCAGGTAAGGGTAAAGAGTGACCTTGAAGTTCAGAATAGCAGAAAACTTTAGTTCAGTTTTTCTGCCTGAAGCTTGGTTTCTTGGAGTTGCAGCTTGCCTCAGCAGAGGTGATCTGCAGTCATCACTTCTCTCTCTCAGCTGTTCTCCCAGTCTTCAGCTCAATTGGGCAGTTTCTGGAGGTTGACCATCTTTCCTTTTGGAGAGGAGCCTGTCGGAAGCTGCTTCTAGTCAGCCATCTTGCCCCTCCCTCAACAACAAAATTTATAATGACAACAATGGATTATAACCCTAAGGTAATTATTCATGAATCCATGAGATATAAAACTAATTGATTATATATAGAAAAAGCAGTAAATGGGCACTCCTTTTTTACAACAGAATTCACATTCGTACAAGTAGGAGAGAGAGAAATAGAAATTTAGCAGTGAGCAAACAGCACAGATGTAATTGTTGCAGGCAAGATTTACTGATGGATAATAAAATATGTAAGTGAAAGTTTGAGGAAAGGTATGTTGAGTGAAGTCTTAAACTATCTCCCCCAAGATATTTGCTAACTACTGCAGAGATGGGAGAAGATCACAATTTCTCCCCAGTGGAGAAACCCAGCCAAGGCCACTTTCTACAGATGATCAAAGGGTACATTGCCAGTAATAAGACACATGGACATCATAAACCCAGTGATATGGCACACTAAGAATGATAGAATATCATTTCTGTGGTGTTCTTGCCAAAAGTGCATAGCCTTATTCCAATTAAGTATATAAACAGTAGTCAAATTAAGGGATACTTTACAAAATAATCTCATGATACTCTTCTGATGTTTCAAGGGTCATGAAAGATTAAAAAAAAGACAGGAAAAATAGAAAACTAAGGGGAAGTGATAACAAAACATAATGTGGGATCCTGAAAAGGACTCTGGAACAGAAAAAGAACATTAAAAAATTGGTAAAATTTCTGTAAGGTTTTGTAGTGAATGATGTTGTACCAACATGAATTTTTTACTTCTGATCATTGCACTATGGATATGAAAGATGTTAACATTGGAGGAGATTGAGTAAAAGATACAGTAGAACGTCCACAGTTGACCACCTCTTGACATTGCCCACCATTCTAAGTTGGTCTAACTTTTATAAACCAAACATGTAACACACGGTCTGTCAGTATAGTAGGCATAGTTCCTTCTGTTGACCAAGGCCACATGTTGGCCAGTTTGTTGCAGTGCCTTGAATGGCCAACTTACAGAGATTCTACTGTATATGCAAATTCTGTTTCATTTTTGCAATTTTTCACAGTAGTACCAGAAGTCATTCAAAATCAAAATTTCTTTTTATGTAGACAGCAAACTAGCTGTTTATTCTGAATCATTTTCTTAGTGACAAGTATCCTGGTTCTAATATATATTCTTCTGTTTGTTTCCTATATGATTTGGAGCCCACCACTTCTCTGGCCTTTATCTCTGTCTCTGGAATAGGATAACAGTACTTTACCTCTGTATTGGTGACAGGCTGGTCTATGAAGGTACTTCTTTGTACTTAAGAATCTACATAGTACTGTTAAGTTTGAGATAATATTGAATTCAAGCCTAGACTCTTTTGCTTGATAGCTTTGAGTCCCTGGGGAAGCTTTGTAATTGCTCTAAGACTAATTTTTCCCCATCTACAGAAGCTAAGAACAGTGCTTAATTCACAGGGTTGCTGTGAGTATTAAATAAGATATCAAATAGAGTATGGTTAGTTCAATACTTTGTACATGAGGAATGCCCAAAATAGAAATTATTAGTATTTTCCAAATTTTATGCCCCTAAAGTAAATCAAGCAAAGGAGTACTGAATCATGCTTATGCACAGAAACTCTGAAATGGAAATCTATTAAATTCTGTTTAAAGAAGGCAGTTTGCCTGTAGTCAGTCATCATTGACCAAGTAAGGCACTGGAGTGGAGGGTAGAGTTGGGAGTTTATGTGCTAATCAGATTGGCTGTAGGGGCTGCTCATATTTTCTTCTCCTAGGCTCTTTTCCGTCATCACCCGCATCCCTCCCTGGCACGCCCTACCATTATGCATTTGGGGTAGAAAACAACCTCAGACAAGGTACTGTGTCCAAACGTGGTTAGGCAGTTAAATTTAGAACAGACGGACAGCCTGACTTCATTTGGCTGCTGAGCTCCGAGTCTCACATCCAAACCACAGTGGTTCTCTATGCATTCCTGAAATCAAGGGGTGGAGAAGGCAGAGCATTTTAGAAACTCCTACCTAGCATGTCTGTTCTTCCTCTGCAGGCAGTGGTCCCAGGGGCCCAGGACCTGAGCCCATTGTTCTCTATTTTGTGCTGGGCTTTGGGTCCATAGAGGGTCTCTGGGGTGGGCAAATGTTTCACCTGCCAGGTTTCTGAACCAAAAACTCAGAAGCCAGACTGATGGCAAGGCTAGAGAGAATATGCCCTCCCAACCTCCAAGATGGACAGGACATGTCCCTCCACAAGCCCATGCCACTGCCCTGGTCCAGCTCATGGCATCTTTGCAGCAATTAGCATAAAAGCCTCTTTGCAGGTCTCCCAGGATCCAGTTTCTCTTCCTGGCCTCTGAATCACAACAGTAGCAGTGCCAAGAAGTGGTTTTGGGAGAGACCCCAGGATACCTCATCACTTCATTTAGGGCCAACCTCTCAAATCAATAGGCAATCTAAACAAAATAGCCTCAACATACAAATCCAAGTAAAATCAGTTCATTAGTTGAGGGCCTGCTCTGTAGAAACATGTACATCATCACTGTTCCTGCCTTTACAACATAAGCCTCATGACAGCCTTCCTCTATAACTGGACATTCAGGGCTCTCTGTGACTCTCCCCTGCCTGTTTCTTCAAATTTCTTCCTATCTGAGCCATCAACCAACACCATAGACCCCACCCAGTCCTTCAATGATATGGGACTCTTTTTACTTTCTCAGTCTAACTTGCTCTCTGGTCTTCACCTTTATAATAATCTAAGCTCTCCTATTAGAAAAGCCTTCCCCAGTTGATGATAAGACTCATGGCTCTGAGTTCAAAATCTCTACACAGAATCCATGATTAGACGATATCATGAGAGTTCTTGAGAATCGTCAGGTCTATTTGTGTACATGTTAATCACAAATGTCTCCATTGAGATGACACTAAGAATTATACTCCACCAGCCCCTAGGCACCTTGCTCATCACTTCCTACACATTAACTCATTCAATACTTACAAAAGCCCTGCATGGACCCAAGTTGTATCATTCCAATTTTATAGCTAAAGAACAGATTTAGTAAGGTTAAGTAACTTGCAAAAAGGCCCACATTGGCTCAGTGCCTGTGGTTCAACGGCCTAAGGCGTCAGCCATGTACACCTGAGCTGGCAGGTTTGAATCCAGCCTGGGCCCACCAAACAACAATGATGGCTGCAACCACAAAATGGCCAGGCGTCGTGGCGGGTGCCTGTAATCCTAGCTACTTGGGAGGCGGAGGCAAGAGACTCGCTTGAGTCCAGGAGTTGGAGGTTGCTGTGATGCCACAGCATTCTATCCAGCTTGAGGCTCTGTCTCAAAAAAAAAAAAAAAGAAAAAAAAGAAAGAAAGAAAAAAAAAAGGCCCACATCTAGAAAGGAGATCTAAAATGTATGCTCAGCACCAGGAGATTTCGCATACTTAGAACAATGTCATACCTCCCGTTTACAATTGGGATAACTGAGTTCAATAGAAGAAAAATGTTTTTCAAGGCTATATGGTGAGCTTATGAAGAAAAAGAGTGAAATACACCTCCCCTACATCTCAGCCCTGTTGACTTCCCATTTGACAGTGTGCGAAAGGAAGAGAAAACAAATGTCTCACTAAACGTCATCTTTACGTCATTACCATTTATGTAGCTGATCATTCTATACAGAAGGAACCTTGAAAAGAAGAAATGCAGCCAGCTGGTAATTGTGTAGCCAAAAGAAAGTCTCTCCCAAGAGCCCCAATAAAAGAACATTTTTCAGAGTGTCTGGCCCTTGTTTGTGAAATGAGAAAGCATCACCCCTTGGAAGGTTGCTGTGAAGATTAAGTGAAACATTGTCCATTAAGCCCTTAATGTCAACCTTGTTGATGAGCTCTCAACACAGAGTAGCTACCTGCCCATAGCATCTTCCTTCCAGGATAAGGACCCAAGCAGTCATGGGAAGGGAGAACATAGATCATTTCAAAACAAAGCAAACTTCAGAGATTTTTTTTTTTTCTTTAGATTTTGGATTCTTTCCTTTATAAAAACAAAACTAAAGCCATAAGAGAAAAAAGTTAGAATTGGCCCAGGTCCATAAGTAACTGGTGCTAGAATGCAAATGACTGAAAATCTGGTCTCGTGGCTCGGGGCCAGCCCTCCTTCTAGTGCAGTATTCTGCCTGTAAGGCCCCCCCATATTGCGTGGACCTCACTGAGTGGGCAGGGAGAAAAAACATGACAGTACCCATCCTGATCATTTCTCTGAAGCATGGACATAAATGTAAAACTTAAGAGAAGTTTTCAACAGACACTGCTACCTCTAAAGTATATAATACAAAGATTTTTGTTAAGAGTATGTGTGTGTGTGTAAACAAGAAAATTTGGAAACTGAGGGATATCTGTGTAAAATCTGCACAAAATCATAGGGAAGGCCGAGAAGAGAAATCTTTGCCACATACTCCACTGAGCATGTTGCAAACACCTCTACTGTTAATTCAGAAAATTCTGACCCTTTATCTTACTCCTTTCCTATGCCAAGGCTTATTTGCTTCCGATCCCATTTCTTGCACTTCTGAGATCCTTAGGACAGGATTCGAGGGCACAAATTTTATTTCTTTTTTTTCTCCTCCTTCTTTCTCTTTCCTACCTGTGTTCCCCTCCTCCTTTCTCTTACCTTCTCCTGAACACCTCCTTTCTTCTCTTTTTCATGGGAGTAAGTGATTGAAAGTCCAGTCCTGTCTTTGTGTCTGGGTTGCATTACAGTTAGCAAATCAGGTGGTGGTTCCTTGATGTCTTCATTTTTTTAAAAGAAGGGTTATTTTTTTGAGACAGAGCCTCAAGCTGTCACCCTGGATCGAGTGCCATGGCATCACAGCTCACAGCAACCTCCAATTCCTGGGCTCAAGCAAGTCTCCTACCTCCCCCTCCCAAGTAGCTGGGAATACAGGTGCCTGCCACAACACCCAGCCATTTTTTGGTTGAAGCTGTCATTGTTGTTTGGCAGGCCCTGGGCTGGATTCGAACCCACCAGTTCAGGTGTAAGTCACTAGCTCCTTAGCCCGTTGAGCCACAAGTGCTGAGCCTTAAAAGAAGGTTTTAATGTAACAGGTAGAATTCATTCAACAAGTATGTAGAGTTTCTCTACTACGTCCTGGGTGTAATACATGTTGCTAGGATCTAAGAAGGAATAAGATTATCTTATCATTAACATTTAAAATCTAGATAAGAAAAATCATCTATACTATATTCATAATTTATTTTTCTTTCACCAGTGAAACTATTGTTATGGCCCATTCAAAGACACTATAAATAGATAAGTAATGCATTCCCTTAGGGACCTTGTGATCTAGGATAAAGAGATCAAATCACCTCCCCTTGCCTATCTTGTTGTTTAAAATCCCACAGCAAGAAAAATCACCAAGAATACCATCCCCCCAGACCAGGAAACCATCCATAGCATCTGAAAAAATCATTTTTTTATCAGTTGTAAAAGTTGTCGGATTTTTGAGGAAGTGTAATGCTAACTATGCTATGAAAGGAGTTCTGGACTATTTGAGCCAGAGTTGGAATGTTTCTGGCATAAAATAGAGATAATAAAGCAAATCTGGCCTGCAAACATGGTTGTGTGGCTCAGCAGAGGGCCCCAACCCAGGTCCCGAAAGGGCAGTAGGCTTGGAGTCAGATGGCCTGACGTGTAGCCTCTGTCCTCCCATGGGGTGATATCGGGTGACATTGACTTAACTCCCTGGATGATGGTTGTTCCATCTGTAGTGAAACACCAACCATCCTCTGGTGCTCAATGCTATGCTGAAGAAAATACATGCATTATTCTTTTAAAATGCATATGGAAAACCCCTAAGTTACTTACTAATATCTCCATTTAGTAGATGAAGATCTTGGTCTTTGATGAAATGGAATAAATAACTTACCCCAAACTATTTAGCCAGTAAGTGGTGAAGTTGAAATTTAGCATGAAAATATACAGGTTAATCTATTTGAATTCTTAAATACACGTATTCATCATTAACAAACTTATGCTTATTAATCCATGTGACACAAGATGCATCAATTACAAAAAAGCGAAGATAAATAAAAAGCAACTTACATGTTCTCTTTATAAAAAACACGTAAACACTTTTTTTCTTTTTTAAAAGTGTTTTTTACATTTTCAAAATTAAAAACTTACTGCATTATGATAAAAAGTACATACTCATGTTGTATAAAGGGGGCAAAAAGCTCTTTTTCTACTCCCTCAGTCTCCTTTCCTCCCCCCCACCCCACCCTGAAGTGGCTGGCATTAGCAGCCCGGTTTGTGTCTGTATTTGTAACATTTAGTATTCTTTGCTAACACAAGTCACTACTTAAGAACTCCTAAAAGTCACAACCTGTCAGGGAAGATTCAGGTTATAGTTTGTAAATGACCCGGGTATCAGCCACTAAACTATAGTTTGTAAATGACCCGGGTATCAGCCGGTAAAGTAGGCAGTAAATCACTCATGAAAAGCAAGAGATGGCCTACAAAACCAAGACCTAATCTGTCTGCACTGGAGACTGGGAAGAATCATTCTTGCTCTTTCCAAGAAAGAAATGTAAGGTGGCCATTTTCAATGGAGGTGCCTGGTTGGAGGGCAGTCTAGAAGGATTGTGTCTAGGAAGACCTTATGTCTGGGGCAGTGTAGGAGAATTCACTCTGATTCCTTGAATTAAATCCATAGTGTATTATGTGACCATAATGACAGCCATAGAACAGAATCCTCGTTCCCTCTCTAAATTCAAATTTCTACCACCATTGTAGCATGATTTATTAGAACTATTCTTACTTCAACTCCTTTTTCCTGGAATTTTTCGATCCTTTTTTAAGCTATTAACATCAAGTTATATATGGCTGTTATTTATCATGCTAATTGTTTCTAGGTAGGAGCCATGAGGTACCATACTTTCTTAAAAAAAAAAAAAAGTGTTCTGTAAATGTATTAGCATCACCAAGCCTAAGAAATTATCTTCAGTTGCAATCAATTTCCCACCATGGTGGTAAACAGCTCTCAAAGAGTTACTGGGCCTCATTCCTAATGGGGCAATCAGGGGCTTGTTTGATCCCAGTTCTAATCACTTCCTAAGTCTCCATCCCATCACACAGACAGAGATGAATGCATTGGGGCCTGAAGTTTGCTGTGGAGGGCAAGTGAGTCTTAGACAAACTTCCTCTCTGAAAGGTTCATTGAGAGAGCCAATTAGCCAGGGAGGAGGTACTATTCTGCATGCCCTAATTGCTCAGGGAGGAGAGGGGTCAGATCAGAAGCCTGACCCCCACAAGTAACCACACAAAACGCTTCAATAGAGTTTTCCAGGCGGGAAAACTTAAAAGCCGGCCTCACATCTGCTTTAGCAGCCCTTTCTCAAGAATCCAACAAAGGTTGAAGCCTTGGACAATGGCCTGGGTCCTCCCAGGGACCACCTCAGGGACAAAGGGGGAATGAAATGTCTAAGATCCAAGAAGCCGAAGCTGCTGCCTATTCTGAGGGAGGGTGGGGAAAGTGTGGCAATTTCTAAAACCTAATTTTCCCCTTGGCCCAAAAAGGAGCTTTTGATCTCTCCAGAAATGGTGTGAGATGAAGAATACCGACCAGGAAAGTGCAAAGATTTCTAAATGTAATGCAACATTAATTCATTAGATTTAATTTTCACTTATTTATTTATTTATTCAAGGCATTTCACCCAGGGCCTTCAAAAGTTAAAAAAAAAACAAAACAGAATTTCTCAAAGATTTGGAGCTCCCTAAAATGTTCACTCTACTAATTAAACCAAATAGATCACTCCTGTTGGCAACCAACTTGCTTTGCATGTTGACAACCCAAGGTTATACAACAGAAAAGGGCAATCCCAGACATAGCAAACAGGTCAGAAGCGTCTTAGATCTCCAGAGTAAGAGAAAAATTTAGGAATAACCTACCAAACCCCTTTCATCATTGAGAGTTTAAAAGCTGAGATCAGATATGTGGATGTGCTTATCTAATGTTAAAAAGAAATTCAGCTGCTCATAGCCAGTATATTTTAGTGGAACACATACACACACACCATGTTAGCTTGAAAGCACTCATGCAGATATTAGTTTTATGTGTCTGGAACATATTTGTTTTAGATTGACTATGTGCAGTGGAGTTCTTATTGGAGAATGTTCCAGGGTGGAAATTTAAAATCGGAAAAAGAGAGTAACTTGTTTTAGGGAAATGTCAGAAGACTGTGAAGTGGAGAAAGAAAGCAAGATTGGTCTGTACCTTTTAGATCCACAGGGGATAAGGAAGGCAAAGAAAAAAAAAAAAAGAGGACAGAGACAAAAGTGACAACCTAAACTCCCCAAGGTTATATGATATATCTTCAAGCAGAAGATGAAGCAGGGACTGAGGCATTGGCGTGTGTCTGAGAGATACTGACAACTAGGAGAGCAGCCTTGGCCCCACTCTTTGGTTGGTGAAAGTCCCTTTCTCTGTGCCTCGGGTTTCTCATCCATAAAACAGACCATGGATACCAGATGATCTCCAAGAATCCTCAACCCTGTCTGGTTTAATTGCTGGAAATTTGCAGTTCTACTTAATACTGGCATCTCAGGAGGTGAAATTTGAGTGATTCTAGATAACTACACAGGACCTCCCTATTCTCCTGTGTTCTTTCAGAATGGAGGCTCTTCTTATCCACATGAATCTGGCTCATTACATCCAACTTATTTACCATCCCTTCCTCCCCCATAAACCCTTTTTCAAGAAAAAGAGACAGAGATAAAAGAAGGCAAGAAAGCTTTTAAGCACATAAGTGGCCCAAATAAGAAGTGTGCAGGAGAGAGTATACCTGGAGGGAAGTCCAAAGGAGGAAGAGAGAGATGTGATGTATGAACATTCTCCTGACTGGTGTCCTAGAAGCATGTGGTGGAAATCTGAAGTCTTACCTGCATGACCACAGATTCAAAACATAGATCAATGTGCAATTCAGGGAGTTCAGGGCATTGTATCTCTTCTTCTACCATCCTGACTTCCCCTGCTTAAACACAACTCTAATTATTTGTTTATTTGTTTATGAATAGGAAGAAGCATGTTGCAATCATGAGGATGTTTATAACTTCAATCATTAGAGTTTTCAACGTGCTTATTTGTTGCCAAAGACTTTCTGGATTCTCCAAAGAATATACACCCCCTCCCCTTTTTAATACATGAAGATACAGAAATTCCACCATGTTAAGTAACTCAGAATCATCCCTTAGAAATAAGTGGCAGAGCCAGGAATGTTGAAAATGTTTATTCTAGATTTCAGAGAAACTGTTGTAAGTCACTGATTCTCTGTACTTGTTATGTGTTTGGCAACTTCCAGTCTCATTTAATTCCTTAACTTAGAAAGCTAATTTAGTAATAGTTCCCTCAGAGGACTAAATGGATAGATATGGATAAAAGAACCAGCCATGTACATGGCACATAGTTAGTTTCTCCCTCTGCTATGCCCATGACTCCCTAAAGTCTCATATTAGAATGATGGATTCTGTCACATTTTTGATCCTGTAATTTATAGTTATAACACTTTCTCAGTGCTGAATCCATACCCATGAAGCCTCATTCCCCCAAGCCTCTGCCCTCTACAGACACTGAACTCAGACAATACACACTCTTTCCAGTTGTTGAAAGGGATATGGCTTTGGAGTAATAGGGGGAAAATATATCATGAGTAATATTAACAGGAAACCTCCATAAAAGTTGGCCCATAGCTTCTAAAATTTTTGTGGTTTATCGTCTAAATGGAAATTTGGTCTCCCTATGGTAGATGGCAGCATTTGAGGGCCCATCTTCTATAAGTCACTGAGGGTCATTGATGGAAAAAATTATGAGATACCATTTCAGCCAAGGATAGAGATACTTAAATAAATGTACCCAAAGAACATCAAGAAACAATATAACATCACCAAGATGTTAAAGACCTCATAATTTCTGCATGTGAGTTAGGAACATGGAACTAAGAGAGGTTTCCAAGTGTCTATTAATTCAGTACATTCTGAACCAAGTGGCAAGGTGACATGAATTGCCACCATTCATCCATGACTATTTTATCTCCATTAGCTTTTGACAGAAATACATTCTGGCCTGGAAAATTAACAGATTAGAATCCTTGTTAAATAACACTATTTCTTTTGCTAACACCCTGATTTATTTTTATTTTTATTTTTCCTACTGCTATTGTTACAGAGTGAAAAACAAAGTAATTGATACTTTGGTTCCTGGCTATGAGATGCTTGCTACCTATCCCTTCAGAAGCCAAGGTTTTGCCTGCACCCTAGGAAGTGAAGGCCTAGAAGTTCTGATTTGTCTGCTCCACCTGCCCCTTTTTGCAGATGTTTAAATGAAGACACAAAGGGATTAGCTGCAGGAGCAGTGTTATTAGAACACAAGTTTATGACTCTCAGCCTGATGTCTTTCCTATATACTGGTCACTACAAGACTAAACAATTTAGCTTAGCATTTAGGAGCCCACAGCCAGTTCATAGGAAAGCTATTCTCACCACAAATAGCTCATGAATTCAGTCCACCAGAGCCCCAATTCATTCTGTTATGGGAAACTTGCTAGGCCTTATTGTACATGAGGGGAGCAAGAGTAGACTCAGTTAATCAATATGGTCAACTTTAATGGAGAGATTTAATTAACATGACTCATGTTCTATTTATCAACA
The DNA here is from genome assembly GCA_963573935.1 of Arctocebus calabarensis. Classification (NCBI taxonomy): domain Eukaryota; kingdom Metazoa; phylum Chordata; class Mammalia; order Primates; family Lorisidae; genus Arctocebus; species Arctocebus calabarensis. The sequence continues at coordinate 30,259 of CAUYON010099005.1, read as the reverse complement.
TTTTCAAATCATATTCCTACTGGTGATTAGAAATAATGTGAAAAAAGAAAGTTTCATCCTTATAATAATCAGCTCCTTTTCCTACGTGGTCAATGGTTTAGTTCTGGCTCAAGTTAGTAAATGGTGGACTCGTTCTAGAATATTGAGCCTCTGTCCTGCATTATTTATTCAGTCCTTCATTTGTTCATGATATGGATCAAAATCCTACCCTGCTCTTCTCCCTGACTCCCTAACAAATGGAGCAGTGAAAAGAAACAGTAATCAAACATGTTGGAGAAAATGCTTTGTAGAAATGGCTCAAGAAATGATCCAGAGAAGTTCCATGGGAACAGAATTTGAAACCTCAGTTTGGCTGTATATTTATTTTTTTTAAAAAGTGATATACCTACCTCACATACATGCATGCTCCAAGGGTAAATCAGATTGTGTTTGTAAAGGTTTTAGCACCATGTCTAACAGTTAATATGGATACATTATAGGTACTGGGTTGGAAGTTGAACTAAATTACTTCTATTGTCTCTTTATTACTTTAAGACCATATCATTCTACAGTTTTTTATTTCACATATTTTGACATTTAGGGGGTCAACTCATTACTCCCACTCCCACACCAAAAACATAAATGTATCTGGAAAAAATCCTGTTATATTATGATGGGTCTGTTAGGCAGATGTTCTCTCCCTCCTGCACTCACATTGTAAAGAGATTGTAACACGTTTGGCAGCAGGCAGCTCACTTCACTTGTCCATAAATATGGGTTTGGTGGGAGTGGAAGCATGTTGGAGCTGCATTCCATCAATTTTACTTAGTCTGGAAACCAGCGATCTCCCTTTCTGGCTGCTACTGAGAAATCCTATACTGTCTACAATCCATCATTCTCTAGTTGAAATATACGTTTGTCGTGACTCGTGCAAAGCATTGTGTTCCGCACCACAGAAGAGAGTAAAGTTTAAGAACATGGTTGCTCTCAAGCAGTCGGTAGAGGATAAACCTGATGGCTGCCCTCTCCTTCTTAAAGCCCTTTGACAACCTCCTGTTGTTCTGAGACTACAGTTTCAACATCTTAACAGGAACTACGGACCTCTAAGTGCTTTCCATTTTATTCTTAGTGCGTACCCCCTTTCCTCTTGTACCTATGTTGCTATATAACAAATTGCTCCTAAATTTAGTGCATTAGAATCATAAGCATTTATTATCTCAAACAGTTTCTATGGGTTAGGAATCCAGGAGCAGCTAGCTGAGGAGGAGTTCTGGCTCAGGGTGTCTCTTAAGATTGCAGTCAAGATGTTCTCTGCCGCTTTTGTAATCTGAAAGTTTGGTGGGGCTGGAGGTTCTGCTTCCATTGTAGATGTAGCCAGTTTCACTGGCAAGGGAATACTCATTGTTGGCAAGAGGTCTCAGTTCCTTGCTATGTGGTCCTCTGTAGAGGTCTACTTGAGTGTCTCTAGGACATGGCAGCTGGCATCTCCCAGACTGAGTGATCCAAAAAGGGCACGGCACAGGCTATAACATATTTTATGACCTCGCTTTGGAAATCACACATTATCATTTCCAAAATATCTTAGAGATTATACAGTTCCACCCCATTTGCTGCAGGATAAAGCTACAAAAGGGTGTAAATAAATACCAGAAGACTATAATTATCACGAATCATCTCGGAGTATGAATACCATGTCTCTCTATGCTCTAAGTATTTCAGTTTATCAACTGTGTGGAGTCCTCAGAAGCACTTTCTGAGCACTTTCTCCTCCCTGCCATTGCATTTGTTTTCCTCTGCAAGGGTCATCACACCTAACATTTCTAGGTTTACAGCTTCTCATCCTTCATTCCATACCTTACATAACTTTTTTTTTCCTGAAAAGTCTTTCCTAGACCTTTGCCAAGGAAAAGAAGTACCTTTCCTATAGGTACTCAATATGCTCCCTCCCCATTTCAGCACTATTCACAGTAATTTTCTGCTTTTTGACAAATCTTCCCAGTAGTCTCCAATACCATTAGCATACCATTCTATTTCTGGAAGTGTGTTCTGTACCAATAATTTACAGATTGAAAGGGTAGATCCTGGAAGACTGGCAAGGAGGGCCCAAAGAATGATGCTACTCACAGAAATGAGAGTTAAGCACCAAAGATCTTCTACATGGTGGACTCTCGTGGAAAACAATAGAAGATAAAAGACCAAGCCCTGTCTTGTCCAGGAGGCCTCCTTAATCAGCTGCCATAACACTGGATGTAGCTAAAGGCTCAAGTTATCAGTGAAACTTATCAAGGAAACAGGGCTATTCCCTGCTGTTTTGTTGATTGCTCACTGTGTGACCTTGAGGGATGTCACTTTCCTGTTCTGCCCTTTTCCTCTCTCATTTATGAAAAGAAGTGATTGGGCTAAATCATCAGGAATATTCCTCATGGCTTCACTGTTCTTTTCTGATATGGTTTATAGCTTCCAAATGCCCAAAATTTACATCTGCATGAGCAGGCTTTTGCTATATTTTGACTCAACACTAAAGCAGTGAGTAATTTCTTCTTCAGAGCATAATGGTCTCGCAGTAGGGTTGAATGCACAGCCTTGCTTTCCATTCTTGTGTGCCATTCAGGAATACCCAAGGAAATAAAAGTATGAAAGGTCCAGTGTAGAGACCTAATGTTACTTTTACTTAAAATTCAACAGCAACATGCTTCAGAGACAGGCACTGGGAAACTGAGCCAGCAACTGACAAATTTAAACCAGCCCATCTTATTTGATCATGGCCAAACATGTGCATGGAGTTATCCCTCTGCCTCCTCCCCACCTTCTTCTTTTGTTTCTCTTTTCTTTTATTTCTTTTATTTTCTTTTCTTTGCTCCCTCCATTACTCAATCCCTCCATCCTTTCTCTCTCCCTCTCTTCCTCCTTACTTCCTTCCTTTCTTCCTTCCTTCCTTCCTCCCCTCCTCCTTTCCTTCCTCCTTCTCTCCCTCCCTCCCTCCTGTGCTCTCTCCCTCCCTCCCTTCCTTCCTTTTCTCTGAAAGGAGGATATTGTGAATATAAGGGAAAAAACAGACGTTCAATGTTGGTTTGGTAAAAATTAATTAAATGAAAGTATATCATTGGTTTTCATAATTTATGGACTATCTCATTCCTGGAAATGTTATCAAATTTCCAGGACCCTCAAAAGCTTATTGAGTTGCTAACCACCTCTGAATCCAGTGTAAATGGAATTCTGTAATTCATTTTTTCTGGCTTTTCAACCTTAAGTATCTGCAGAACTGTTAGAACAGCTGACAAAGCAAAGAATTGGGAAAACCCACAGCTCTGGATTCCAGTTCTATTGCTGCCTTACTGAGTAGCCCTTATTCATATTCTTTCACCCACTGGTCTCAGTTTTCTTCTTAAACAAGTGATGAATCTCTTCACAACAATAATTTGATGAACTTTGTTGTATCTGTACCAACAAAACTATCTCTCATATGTGGCTCTTGGCTTAAAAAAGCTCCTGTGAACTTAGGATTTTTGCAAAGGAATTGGGCAGGGAGAAGAAAGGAAACAGAAAGGAAGACAAAAGGCAGTAGGCATCAAATATGAAGATAAGGAGAAACTGACACCTGCCATGCATCTGCTGAGGACCGTCAAGGATGTTGCATTTGCTTAGCAAAGGGATCCTTATAAATGGAAGAGACAGTGCTGTCTCATTCACTGTCCAAACAAATTCCCCTCAATCTCCCCACTGAAAGAAAGCCTAAGTTATCTGCTTCAGTATCATAGGGTTTGCTGTCTTCCTTCTCAGTTGCTAAGTGCAGCACACTTCTGGAATTCTTTTGAGGGGAATGACTATAACCCCCACTTCTGCTACCACCCAGCAGACACCTTTCCTCTACATACCCATAACATTCTGATGAGAAGGAGGGGGTGACTCAAACATAGGCTGAGGTGAATAAGTATCACCAGCCCTGTTCATTTATGGGGCCAGCAGGAAAAGCAGTGTCTGCAAAAGTCAAAACAGATTTTTGAAACAGTTTCTCTTCCAGCCTCTGCAAAACCTGCTCATTCAATTTCTTTTTTGTTGATGACTTTGGCTTCTGAGACAGGGCCTTTCTCTGGCAGCCCAGAGCTCTGACAAACCCCCAAATGTCAGGGGCTTGGAGAGCTCTTTGGGGTAAGGTGTCCAAAAGGACAAGGCTCCCAAGCCTCAGAATCTTTGCTGAGCTCCAGAGTTTTCAAAGCTTCAGTCTCTTTCAGAGACACTGAGTTGCAAATGTGAGTTGTTGGAACTCCTAAACCAAAGCCTCTTGGGTGTTCTAACAACTTGGGCTCCTTTTTTGCTGCCTTATAGTGATTAATTACAATCAGCCAGCCAAGCTTCATGAGACCCTACTCCTACAGCAGCCACAATAGACTGAAGTTGGTCATTTGGAGGAAAAATAACAAAACAAAATAGCTCAGATCCTGAGTGCCCCTCACTAGCTCATTGCCAAAGCAGGATTTACAGCAGGAGAAAGCATTCTCATCCCTTTCTCTCTTCAATTCAGGGTAGATAAAGAGAGATGCATTAAGACAGAAAGTGTGACCGACAGAGCCCTTTGGTTTAAGTCATAACTGTAATCCTGGCTCTGACCTCAATTGTGTCTGTGTGCTTGTGGTCAGCAGACTTCTCTGAGCTCCAGCAACCCTCACGGGGTTGGGTTGGCAGGAGGATCTGTGCTCTAGCACATAAGGAACAGGAGGCAACATGCTTGACAGAGTATCCTTGGCTTCCTCTTTTCCAAACTGTGCAAACCTTACATAATGCAGGTAATATTTAGTTTATCACAGGACTCTGTCTAGCATCTCTGCTAGCATCTGCGTAGTTTCCCACATGTGTATGCATTAGTCATCTCCGTTATTTGCTCAAGCTGTTCCCTGTACCTGAAATGGTCTTAATCCAAACATACACCTTCACGTCTTTCACCTGCAGCATCAATGCAGCGAGGAATTGTCCCTTCTCTGTGATCCAAAAGCGTTCTTTGCTTACCCCTGTCATGGCCCTGACAATCACTACATCAGTTTATCATTGGATAAACTGATTATCTTTATCCCTTTATCTCTTTCTCTCCCTGGCATAGAGGAACTGTTCAATGAATGCTTGTTTATTTAAATGAACTGGCTTAACTCAGGAATAGACCACTTTCTCCATGATCACAAAGATAACTAACTTGAGCAACCTTGCAGCATTTACAAAACACATTTACATAGATATCCTCATATGAGCCTAATAGCAACACTATAAATTAGTAATATGAGCCCTGTTTAATAGCTACAAATACTGATCTTAATTAAAGTAATCTAGTGAGTAAGTGACAGGATGGATGCACACAGAGAGGTGTGTCTAGCTCTAAGTTAAGAGACCTTCATTAAAGGGCTGCTCAGGACCACACTAAAGGCCCATGACTGTAGCAAACAGCTTTGCTGACTGTCTACTAGGTAGTAGATTCTATGCTAGGTAGAGGAGCAAAGATGAGTAAGGTTTGGGTATCATCCATAAGAAGTTCACAATTGAATGGATAAAATTAATAAGCACAGAATTAATTCACGTATCTAAGGACTACACTTTTCCTAGCGTTAAGCCCATTATGAGAACAATTTACATTGTTGTGGGAAAATTAAGTGTCAGGACAAATGAAGATGAGTCAGGCAGATTCTACATTTGTATATTTGAATTTTATCTAATGAACCTATATTTATTTGTAATCAGAGAAAACAAGTGAGAGGGAGAAAAAAATGAGATAGGAAACTTTGATTACTTTTATCAATGTATACATATCTCTCTCCATTAGTTTGTCATCTTTAATCTATGAATCAAAAGATCAATACAGATCAAGTGATGCAGAAGAGAGAGAATGTACATCTCTCTGGATGATCCCTGGTGTCCTCATTTTACTTGAGATTTGTGATGGTAACTTTGAAAAGTCCTCACGGTAGGAATCCCCAAGGTGTCCTGTGGAAAGCTATAATCCCAGAGGAGGTGAAGAGGTGTTTCTAGGGGGAACAAAACAAAACAAACAAAAAAACGTGGAGGTGAGGAGGCAAAGCAGTGAAACAAAAGTAAACATATCTAGTGTTTGTGCTTTGTCTTCTGATAATTTTGTTTTGTTTTTCCCCAGTCCATCTTAAAATCCTCAAAAATCACACTATTTCTTGAGATAATGAGTATAACAAGGGAGGGGAAGGATATTTCTGATTCTTCAAATGTATTATTCTTAAACCAAGCACTGACAGTTGTTGATAAGTGTTGCCCTTCTGGGCTCTTAATATATCTTTAGCTGAACCTATAGAATATTGTTAATCACTTTGATGTATTGGGGTGTATCTGGCTGGTATTTTGGAAACATGGCAGTTAAGCAAGAGCAGGTCAGCTTCACCTGAACATTGCCTCCTCTCTGGAGAGCCAGAACAATCCCCATTTAATATTAGAAAACAAACAAATAAGCAAGCAAACAACAACAACAAAAACAGTTTTATCTTTTTTGCAGGCAGGGACTCTTCCTCAAATGTGTTGATATATGAACTAGAACCTGAGGAACATCTCCTTACCCATCAAGCTTGAACAACGCCCATACTGTGATAGTATCTTGCTAGATACAAGATAACTTTGAGAAATTTCACACCTCTCTCAGTTGTGAATGGTGGTGAGCCACGTATTAGACTGGTGAGCCAAGTATTAGGGTAGGTGTGGGGATTATGCAGGTCAATTCATTAGAGAATCTAATAATGTTAGACGCGTCATGGGCATTCAGTAATGGAGGGCATTATTAACTAGCACTTCTCCAAGTGTAGAGAATTTCTTTTAACCATTTTGCAAGATGGAGCACCATCTTCTGACCCAACAGAGCAATACAATTTAAATGCCCCTGCTGAGAAGCAAGGTATGGCATTCATCTTCAGTAATTAATTCATGCCCTAGGGTATGCTTGGGATTGGAGATGACAGGGAGGGGGAACTGTTTTTCCTTTGTGACTAAGTGCCTTTTTTATCTCAAGCTATTCTGAATGTCATGGGGAGTTAATGAAGACATGTTGTACACCCTCTGCAAATGCAATAAAAGAGAAAGTGCAACCAATTCTACCACTGTCTGAGTCGATTAAATCCTCAGTTACCCTGGAAGTGCAGGGGAAGAAATGAGAGATGTGTTAGGAGATGAATAGGTAGAAAGGATGGAGCACGATCCTGTTCCATCTCTCTGCATTTCTCCTGCCATTTTTTCTTCCTTCTTCAATTCCTCCCTCCCCTAAGGACAGAAAGTAGACACAGGTTGTCTGCCTCCACTCTTGCATCAGATAATAAAATCAGCATTTTTCCATCTTAACTGTATGCACAAGAGTGGTGGTGATAATCTCCATGTTTTTCTCACTGCTACCTAGCAAGATTGGCATGGATAATTCTCCTCCCCCCCCAAAAGCAATATTCTCCATAAGTAGCACTTGCTAGTAAGGACTGGCCTCAAGTAAAAGATGTGAAATTAGTTCTTCGGGGTAGCCATCTTTCATAGCATTGAGATATCCAATTAACAACAGTCTCCCTGTGTTAGAATAAACCAGATAATCTAATACCAGAAGAGTCCTCTATGCCCACTCATGTCTTATAATTATGACATCTTTGAGAAATGGCTGAATGAGTCTCCCCAAAGGTAGGGTAAGGCACTTCGTTCATGAGACAGAAATTTGGAGGCACCTCAAAGGGATAGCTGAAAAGGTTAAGAAAGTCTGAAAAATTGTTTGGAATCTCTAGGGGAAAATTTCTTGCATAAATCTTAGCAAACAATGATTCTCTTTTCCTTAAAGAAAGAAACAAAGAAAAACAATAATGCAAATCTCAGAGTAAATTCTTAGAATGTGGCTATAAAATGAGCTTTTCTTCAGAGGGATGTTGACCTTCACTTTTAGGGAATGTTTGGTTTCCCTCTGGTCTTCTAAAAAGGATCTGGTGTGTTGCAGACTGGAGTAGATTGAGTCATAAAAAGTGATTGCTCCATTTTATACTCCAAGCAGCCTCTAAGCAGAGCAATCCAGGTACATTAGACAAGGAAGTTCTCCCTAGAAGAGGAAAGGGCACATAGTTATGATCTAGTGCTTTGGTGTACAGGTTTGGGACTCAGACAAGACTAAGTTCAAATCCTGAACCCTCCTACACATGCTTTCCATAACCTCTTTGAATCTCAGTTCTCGCTTTTTCAAGTATCAAGGATGGTAATAATAATAATAACAAATAGACCATCGCTGGTGAGATCATTTGTTTATGTAATATTACGTTAAAGGGGGATTATAATCATTAATTTACCATATCCATGTTGACATACATTATTCAGTGTTTTAATAGAGTAATTCTACATGTCAACAAAAGTATAGAATGTCATTCCCACACCAGTTTTCTGCAGGCTATTTTGCACTGAACCCCTTTTCTCATCCTGAGATGGGTTTGACCACCCAATATGAAGCAGATTATATAAAAGTTGAATCACAAATTTGAGCTCCCAGACTCAGCAAATGTTAGAGGAAGGAATCAAAAACCATTTCCTCTAAATCTAAACTTTACTCTTTCTGCCTCATGGTGCTACCCTGAGGTGGGAATGTACTCTCATTCAGTCATTCATTCATTCATCAATTAATCAAAAAGGATTCAGTAAGCAACATTTTGTTTTATTTTGCTTTTCTTTTGCAGGTGGCAGTTTAAATATGAAACTTTTGCCCTATGTAAATGAAAGGTATTATCATGAGGAGCTGAAACCCTGGCTGTTGTTCTTGGTATTTTGAGTGGGAAACACCAGCAAAAAAACTATCTTCCTCATTCCATGACAAAAACAAAATGAAACAAAATAAAATAAATGCTATGCTACAAACCATTGATAATAGAATCCATCCTTTCTCCCTAGCTTTACTGAAGCAAAAAAATGACCAAAATAAACTTTCTGTGTATATATTTAAGGTGTGGAATGCAATGGTTTGACACAAGTATATAATGTGAAGTGACTACCACAATCAAGTTAATTAACACATCTATTACTTCATATAATTACATTATTTTTGGTGAGTTGAAAGTATTTAAAATATGTTCTCTAGCAAACTTAAGTATATGATATGATATTTTTAACTATATTTTAGTCATCATCCTATATCTGAGATCCCCAGAACTCATTCATCTTATATCTGAAGGTTTATATTCTTTGATATCTTCTCACTTCCCTCACCTCCCAGCCCCTGGAAACTACCATTATGCTCTTTGCTTCTAAGTTTGAGTTTTGTAGGCATTATAGAAAATAGTATGGACATTCCCCTCAAAATTAAAAATATGACTACCATACTGTTTATCCCAGCTCAATTTACAATTGAGAAATGGATTAACAAGCTGTGGTGTATCTATACCATGGAATACTATTCATGAAGACTTTACATCTTTTGTATTAACCTGAATGGAGTTGGAACACATTCTTCTTAGTAAAGCTTCACAAGAATGGAGAATCAAGAATACAACGTATTCAATTCTAATACGAAGGCAATTGGTGATCTAATACAAGGTCAGAGGTAGGAGAATGAGGGATGGAGAGAGGAAAGAAGGATGGGGAAGGAGGGTGATGGTGTATGGCACACCTCTTGGGTGCAGGATCCAATTACAAGAGGTCCTAGAGTAACCTAATTCTTTGTGTTCTCAATGAATCCCAAACAATAAAAAAAGAGGGATATTAAAAAAATGACTACCATACAATTCAGAGATATTACTATTGTATATATAAGCAAAGAAAAGGAAATCAGGATTTTGAAAAGATATCTGTACTCTCATATTCAGAGCAGCATTATTCATAATAGCTAAGACATGGGATCAATTCCATGTGCCCATTGATGGATAAATGTGTCACATGTATGGGAATATTATGCATCCTTAAAGAAAGAAACTGGAAATTTTGTCATGTGTGACAACATGGCCAAACCTAGAGAACATAATGTTAAGTGAATAAACCAAGCACAGAAAGACAAGTATTGCACAGTGACAGAATCCACTTTAAAAACTATTGTCTCTTTAATAGGATAAAATGAGTTTATCATATCACAGCAAGTAAGGCAACAGAGACAGCTGTCAGGAAAGCTAAATGAACCTCCTTACGTACTTTAGAAACTTTCTCCAGTTACCAGAATGGGAGGGAATCTTGCTGAATAAGCTTATATTTAAGGTGGGTTGATGGAGAAGTGGTACTCAATTACCTTTATTCTCTCAATAAAGAATGGAGGAAACGAGAGAGTTTAGAAGAAAACATGGTACCTGAGCCATGATCAAGTTCAACATCGACAGTGATAAGATGTGTTGATTTTCTACACCTCTAATTTTATGAGAATAGCCCTTCATCTCCCCAAAATATATAGCTTTGGTCTAATGAGAAAAACATCAGACAAATCCCAATTTAGGGAAATTTCAACAAAATACCTCATCAGCACTCATCAAAACTGTCAAGGTTGTCAAAAACTGAGAAAGTCTGAGAAATTTTCACAGCCAAGGGAAGACCAAGTAGGCATAATGATTAAATGTAATGTGATTTCTCTTTGGGATCCTAGAACAGAAAATGAATGTTAGGTAAAAGTTAAGCCAATCTGAATAAAGAATGAACTTTAGTTAAAATTAACATATTGACATTGGTTTGTTAATTCCAGCCCATATTCCACAAAAGTGTAAGATTTAATACCAGGCGACTGGATACAGAGATATGCAGGAACTCTGTGCTATCTTTCCTCTTTTTCTATAAAAAGAATAATTCTAAAAATGTTTACTTTCTCTCTCTTTTTTTTTTTTAACAAAAATTCCCCACAGTTGTTATTCAAAGGAAAATGGAAACTTAAAAAGAAGATCTGATTTAAGAATAACCTAGTCTTTCATTATCCCTATCGAATGGGCACTATTGTCTCTGGAAACCAATATAATTTACTCCAGTTTTATCTGTGCCCTGTCTTTTTCCGAAAGTGCTTCAAGTGACTTACAAGAACATATAAAAATTAAAATTCAAGAAGTTATGATGGGATGGGAGTTGGGTATGGAGCAATTTGGTAGGATCAGGTGGGCCTGCGTGTGTGTTCTGCTCCTCAGTGAAGTCACTTAACCTATTTGCATTTTTGTTTCCTCATCTGTGATGTATATTTAATAATCACTCCACATGTAATTCTGTGAGCATCTTAAGAGTCAAGTACTTAACAAATATATCATGCCACATGTAATTCTGTGAGCATCTTAACAGTCAAGTACTTAACAAATATATCATATCTTTGAATGTTGGGTATGGTGACATTTTGGTGGCTTTATATCTCAGGAGTAATCCAGGATCCCATCAAGGGATCCAAATTGGAAAAATGTATTGGTTTAGCCAAAGAAGTGTTAAGATTTTTCACAAATATATTTCTTGGATACTAGCAAATGTAAGTATGGATAAGAGATACGCAGTTTCATATTCCAATGGTAGGGATAAAAGATTTCTTCAAGCATCTGATTACTGATTGGCTGATAAATACATACCAGTCTTTGTGGTTCTGTATTACTAATTTAAAAAAATTTCTTTTTTGAAATATACTTGCAATAAATTTAAAGTAATAAAGAACCATGTGTTTCCTACATTTGTTTTGTTACTTTTATCCTAGCAACAATTAATAAGATGGTTAAGAGAATAGACTTTGGAGCCAGACCCACAAGGATTATATCCTGGCTCCTTCACATACTGGCTATGTGACCTTGCTCATATTAGAAAGTATTTCTGAGCTTCACTTTTGTCATCTTTAAAATAGAGACTATTAAGATACAAAATTCATAGAGTTTATGGGAATATAAAATTAAATACTGTATATAAATTTCATAATAAAATACTTGGCTCATAATAAGCACTCATTGAACTGTGAGATATTGTTGCTTCTTCTATTGTTATGGTTGTATTTTCTTCTTGGGAAATTGATATTTTTTGGTTATCAGGGAGGTACTGAACACAGCAATAAGGCAATATTTAATCCTTTTGACTGGGCATTAGAAGTCCCGTTTCTGTGTCACACCTGTGCATTATTAACTGTGTGGTTGGGTCAACCTATACTGTATCTGGTGCCAAGTTGTCCCATATGTCAGATAGAGCTTTTTCTATCGAATGGGAACAAAACCTGTTCTTAGTCTTATATCAAAGGTAGAAGTTACAGGTTTAAGCAATCGGATCCTCCAAAGGCCATCTTTCCTTTAGGCTCAGATTAATCCAGGACTCAAAATATGTTGAAAAAATACTGTTTGTTTGTTTTTTCACCATTGCTCAAATATGTTCTCTTCCACACTGGCTTTATTCCCAAGCTCCACATGGTGGCAATATGGTTGACATCAGCTCCAGAGCTAAATGCCTTCAGTTTCAATTTCTAGGAGAAGAGAGCACTTTTCTTTCCTAAACACATTCTACAAGAACCTTAGGCCAGACTCTCCCTGGCAGACATTGGCTCATATATCCATCTTTGAAACAATCACCAGGGGCCAGAGCATTGAACATAGTGTTCAGCTTTAAGCTTGGGACACATGTGGTTTCTGGAGCTTGGGGGTGAGATAGTTCTGTTCAAATAATTAAGTAAAAAAATGGCCCCATGTTCCTTTGCTATTATTGTATAAGAAATACTCACAACTTTAGCGACTTAAAACATCACAATGTTATTATCTCACAGTTTCTGTAAGTCAGAGGTCCAGGCACGGCAGGAAAATGTTCAAGGTGGAAATCAATGCAACAAGCCAGTGTTGCCATTTCATCGGAGGCTCTGCAATCTTTGAGCTCATGTAGTTGTTGATAAAATTAACTGTCTTCTAAGTTCCACAGGCCACCCTTGGGTTCTTACCACATGCGCTCTTCTTTCACAACATAGTAGCTTTCTTTGTTCTCAAGGTTACCAGCAGAGTGTCTGTCAGATACTTCATCTTTTCAAAAGGTCCTGTGATCAAGCCAGACCTGCCCAGGAGAATCTCCCCTTAGAGTAACTCAAAGGTGACTTATTAGCAGACTAATTATGAGAGTGATATTTCATTATATTCCGCTGGTTCTGTTCTTACTCAAGCAGAGAGGATTATACAAGGAATGTACATTAGGAAGCAGGAATTATCAGGACATTCTTAGAATTCCACATACTATAGAGCCACAAAGGAAAATAGGAGTCTGGTTAACAAAAGGACATTAACTGTTGGGCAGCCAGAAAAACAAAAGGACCAGATTGGCCCAGATTATCTCTGACATCCCTTCCAATTTCAATCATGGTTAATTTTGTGAAAGCGAATACAGAATCTAAGTATTTCCAATGCAGTTGGGGGAAATAACAGTGGTTGTGTATGAAAGTTACCAGAAATAGAGGATGAATTCTTCAGAAATATTTCCTTCCCAACTGTTTTCTCAATAATTATTGCAATCCTTCCCTTTTGGGGGGCATCTCTTGCCCACTTTATTAATATTTTCTGACTTGCTGTTGACAGCCCATTTTCTATAAGATTGGAAGTACACAGTCTAGTCCAGGACCCATGAGAATTGAAGGAGCCTTCCTTAAATATGACCCTGACCCAGCAATAGAGTCACCTTCCCTGAAGTCTTGGAGCTTAGGCTATGGTTTATCTCTAGTGCTTTGTTTTTGGCATTTGAAGAGGAGGATGTGGTTACACTCACAAAGGCATTACTCAGAGCCACTTTGGTTCAGAGGCAAGAAATTGGGCTGAGTCTATTCTCGCATGACTCCATTCCCGCCTGAAAAATCTTCCCAGAGGACTGCCTTTACGACTTTGGCCTTCATTAGGAGCTGACTGACCAGCAGAATTTGAACATGGGTCTCCCAGTGCTGGCCTTACCCTTTGGATGCATGCAAGGGAAGACATGAGAGAGAACAAGCAGCCTAATCCTTGGGGACAAAGCTCACCATAGTCTTTCAAGTTCCCTAGGCTGAAAATTTGTAAATGATGAAGCATGTACTGAGTCAAAGTGTGCGTAACATCCTCCATACTCTGACTAAATTAGAGAGCTTGAGAGACAGGAAGAGAGACAGAAGCAGGGAAGGCCTCTGCCCAGGAAGAACTCACAGTCTACTGGCTGAGATTCACAAAACTGCTTGAACAGTTCCAGAAAAATGTGAAATGTCACTGTGGAGAGAAAAGCAAGGTACAGCATCTAATGTGAACCAAGGCAAAGGGATTCATGAAATGCTTCTTGAGGAAGGTTGTATGTAAGACAAGCTTTAAGAAAGAAATGGGTATGCTCTAAGTGAAGAATGAAATTCAGAAAAGATTTGGAGATGAAACAATGATGTGACAAAAGAGTCTCATGGATAAAACAGCCAAGTGCATGCATACAGAAGCACAGAAAGATTGATAACATTGGTGTGTGAACTTGGTTATGGTGGAAGGGGGATGAAGAGGGGCAGCTATACAGGAATGTGACTATGAAAAGTCAGCATGAACACGTGGTAGACAGTCTAAAGCACAATCTTGAAGACCTTCACCATTTACTTGGGGATAATAGGAGAACCCTGAAAGGTTTTGATCTGAGAAGGGATAGGCAACATTTTTTTGCTGTGAACTCCTCTATGTTGGTGTATAGAACAGATCTGAAGCTACAAAGCTAGGAGTGTAGAAGTCTGCTCTTTGCTGTTGTAGTGGTTCATTTGAGAGATGGTGAGAATCTGAACTCCAGTATTGAGAGTGTAAAGAAAGAAACATGGATGAGGGAGTGTTAGAAATATTTAGTGCATGATCTCTGCAAACTGGAGAGAATAGCATCAAGGGTGATGCCAAAGCTGACCCACTCAAATCTTTCTCTTTATGCCCATCTAGTACTCTCCCCTTATCTCCTCCTCCTCCTTCTTTGTGAATCAGAGTAAAAAGTTCAACCAGCATTTATTAATCATCTATTATGTTCAAGTCGTGTTCTAAACACTTCACTATGCATAATCATATTTTACTTTTCAACTAGCAGCCCTGGGAGACAACAGATAAAGTCATGGAATCTTGAAGAGGCAACTTGTTTAGTGTCAGCCAGTAGCAGAGAGAGACGTTAATAGCCTTTGTTTCAGAGAATACATAGACTTTGCTTGAATCCTAAACCATTGAAAGGAGAATTTTATAAACTTAAATGCATATTTGGAGTTACTCCAAAGAGAAGCCTAGTGGGATAAAGATAGTAGCTTTATAATAACATTGCTCCTCATGTCACCAATCCCAGTGGTTAAGTTCAGAGATTTCCACACCAATGTTTTTCAGCCTTGACTACATATTAGAATTACCTGGATAACCATAAAAATACACTTTTGCTGATACGTTGTCCCTAGAGACCATGATTGAATTTCTTTGGCTCACGGCCTGGACATCAGGATATTTTAAATTTCTAAGTGATCATAATGTATAGTTAAGACTAAGACTCATGAAGCCAGCCCCAGAACAAGCAGCAGATGATCTTCTTTGCTGAACTATGTACTTGATCCTTTTGCCCTTCTCCTGCCTTAGTCTGACTTGCATGAAGATTAAGAGCGTCATTCCCCCATATGGTCCTCCCCTCTGATGCAGCCTTCCTGCTGCCGGTGGCCTCCTGTTCTGCCATATAATTACCTGCTAATTGTTACACATTCTCACATGGTTGTCCCCAGTAGATGTTCTCATGTGGGGATTAGGAGGCCAGCATCTATATACAAACAATCAATTACATCACTGCTATGCTCTTGATTTAGGATGGATGGGGCACGGTCTAGGCCACAGATGACCTTCCAAAACTGACCTGAGGATGACCTTTTTTATCTCCTTTTTTCACCTCCAACTCTTTCTTTTAATACCTTTCTTGGTCTTCTTGGGTCACCTTCTCGCTCCGCTTTTCCATTATTGCTGTTTTTGAGGCTGCTACTCTTATCTTTTCTCTTGGAATCACAGAGTATGATGGGAACCTCAATATCTCTATGGAAGGAAGGTGCTACCTGGGGCCCAGAGAAAAATAGGAACTTGGTCAGGATCAGGATACACCCAGGCTGGGACAAGGATAAGTTATTTTTTCTTCTCTTATCTCCACTGCCACACGCAACCTTATTCAGATACACTAAAAGATCCATGAGCTCTGTGGCTGGTTCTGAAACCTCCAAGGTGGGAGACCTATGACAAGTTACTTCACCTCAACTAGTAAGAGAATAATCACCTAAATCTTTCAGTTTTAAAGTTTAAGAACACTGTATATGATGTACATAGCACCAAGTTAAGAGAACTGTTCAAAAAGACATGTGGACATGGTGATGATATGTAGTGTGATGATTATGCTCATGGGCATATGAGTTAGATACTTCTGTCTGAATCTCTGTTATCCCCGAGAAACAGAATTTTGTTGGTCAAAACTCTGAGATTTTGTGGAAACTGAGTCTGCATTTTTTCATTTAAAAAATGAGAAAGTAAGTAATATTAACCTTATATGGTTGTGATAATATTGAGTCCTCATCACACAACTCGACACACAGTGAATGTTAAGGACAATAATAAGTACTAGGGATGGCCACGTGAAAGAAGAATAAGAAAACAAAGAAGAAATAGACTTTTTCTATCATGTAGAAAGATCACTGCATGAGGAGTCAGGACACCTGATTCTGAACCTTAGCTCTGAAAGTAGCTTGGTGTGTGATCTCTGATAAATTCCTTTCTGTGGAAGGAATTCAGAAAAGTCTTATGAGTAGGACTAGATGGTCTTTGCATCTTTGTCCATGCTGTGATTATTTTTCAGCAAAGTTTTACACTTATTCTTCATTTCCCTCATCAACCAAGGGATATGACATGCCAGGGTCTTTCTGGCTTCATACAACCATCTGCCTTTGATAGCAGCTCCTTCTTTGTCATCACAGCCTTTGTGGCATGGCCTCCTTCCCACTGCCTTGAGTTTGTACATAAGGAGGCAGTCTCACCCTCTCCTGAGGCCCTTTCCTTAGATGTGGAAGGAGGGCCCTGGCACCCAACCCTGGAGATGAACCACCAAGTCCTTTTAGACATTAAGCCATGATCTCCTTTGAAGAAGACAGCAGTTGTCAAGCAAGTAGAAACACTGACAACAGCCTTAGCTCCAGCCGTGCAAATAGCATTACTGAGAAGACATATATTTAGCATCTATGACATCAGCTTGATTTACCTTGATTAACGAAGCAATTTGCCGTACATTTTTCCAAATGCTATAATCAATGAGGACTCAAATAGATTAGAAAACCCTCTATGATGTGGCCACAGTCCAAAAAGGCTAATCCATCATAAAATATATGTATGTATCCTTTCCCACCATGCAGTGGATAAAGATCTGTGTCTTGGGCTAAGTCAGAATGGTTCAGTTTTATAGTTAGGCAGCAGGCACTTGCGATATTAGTCATTCTAAAAGGGAAGTATGGTGGAAAGTAGCTTCGTGAATGCTGCTTCAGTTTGGTCTCGCTTCTCCACTTGTCTCTATGTATAGTCTCTTCCCTGCTCCAGCCCATCTCCACCTATCTGGTAAAACAGGATAAGCCCAGTCCCTTAGATAGGTATCGATAGGTCTTGAAAATTGAGCTAGATAGTACCCTTCCAAATGATCTAGTCTTATGTCCTTTGCATATTTTATCCTTCTATATAACACCAAATTCTCCAGATATATACCTTCTTATGATTTTGTACCTACAGTTCTTTCAGTTTGGAATAATAAAAAAGAACTAGTATTTATGTGGTATTAATTATAGATCAGGCACTGGGCTAAATGATCACCTTATATTATTTCTCTTAACCATCTTAATTGTCTCATAAGCTCTGAAAATTAAAATACTTGCCTTAAGTTTTGCTCAAGCATGTGGCAACAATAAGATCCAGCCCTGGTCTATCTAACTCCAAAGCCTTTGGTCTTTCTTCCTTTCTTCCATTGATTTCTTCTAGCCAAGGTACAAAACTGTGTGAGTTACTGCTAATTTTGAGCAAGAATGAGAGAAGAACTAATGGAAATTGCTGCCTGGTTATTCATGCCTTTCCTCAGGACCTCACAAACTGCCTGGGCCATAACTGACCCTCAAATCACACCCATCAAATGAAAGAATACTGTTGTCATTTTAGGAGCACCAGACTGTGAAGTCAGAGATCTGGGCTCTGGTCCCAGATCCACTCTTCGCAGACACTAACAAGTAAATTCAGCCACTTGCGGCCTCAGTTTCTTTATCTTTAAAAAGAGTTTGTTAAACTCTTGACTTCATAAGGTTGCTATGTGGAGCAAATAAAACTGTCCCCTGGAAGTATGTTGTAAACTGTAAAGAAAAGAGTACATACAAGAGGATGAACAGAACTGGCTTGTGTTCTTAAAGGAATGCATAGGCACGTCAGTACCATGCTTTGAGTCCCTCAGAGGACTTGCATCCAAAAGTCTGAAATCCAAAGTCTGGTGGTATGTTCCTTTTTTCAAATGACCATTCATCTTCTTGACATGACACTTAGCAAATGAACCACATCATTCTCCAATCCACTGCTTAGCATATTTTTGGCAGAAAGGACATTAGCAACCAACAGATCCACCACCCTCTCCTGCCAGTGCACACTAAAGTCCTGATGAGCCATCTGTCCACCAGCGGGAAGGGACTGTGTTTTTCCCTTTCCCCAGCACCTCAGTGCCGCATCTATTATATATTCTTTAGTTTTCTGTTGAAAAAGTAAATGAATAAAAAATTAAATGACTTCTTGAAGATATACTTGGTGCCTAGCACAGTACCTGGACCACTGTAAGTATGTTAACTGTTTGCTCATTTGTTAATCAAAAGAACAAATGAATAATTACCTGGCAAGTTGGTAACAATGATGGAACTTAGGTCTCTTACTTTGCAATCTGTATCCCAATATATGACAAGTTGGAATTCATCCAAAATTAGGTTTGTTACAAGTTTATTTAGATTTGTGCATCTACAACACTAACTCTATAGAAGTAGTATGGGGCCATGTCCCTGTGTCTTTGGGAACATAGATATTGGAGCTGGTCATCCAACAGGTAATCAATAAATGTGTCTTGAATTTATGAATCTGGACACATTAAAGAGACTATTTTGAGCATCACTTCTAAGGAAGAGACAGGGTAAGAAGTACTTTGTGTGGTCTGATAATGTATTTATTTACAAGACTAAATGTTTATCTAAGTCCAGAAGATTTCTGGCTTCATTTTGGTATCTGTGTGCATTTGTGTTATTTTCCATCCTTCTGGGGAAAATATCCCCATCCTTCTGGGGTCCAGCTGGGCTAAAAAGTAATAAACAGAAATAAAAATTGGCTCACTCCATGACAAGAAGTGGGAGAAACCCAAAGCCTTTGAGAAATTCTTCTCTGAGTAGTGAATGCACCAGCATCCAGCTAGTTCAACCAGGGTTCAAGTAAGCACTCTAACTTTGTGAAAGCTATTTATGAACAACACAATAGAACCTCTTAATCCACTCAGTTATTGAGCATTCAAGATATTCTTGTTTTTCTTTCAGTCTGTTCTTTGACAGCATTCAACAACATTGAGGGACTGTGACAATTTAGGTAAGTAACTAAAGGTATGTGCAAGAATCTTTTTTTTTTCCTCACTCTATCCCTCTACCGTTAAAGAATTCAAAGGTGGCTGATACAAATCAATGACCTTACCTCATTCTGAATGGCTGAACCAAGTGAGTTCAAGAATATTGACTGAAATATCTTGTTGGATACTGAAGAGGCCAAATCACTTTCCAAGGTTCATCACATCACTTTACTTGTGAAACTTCCTGCATAAAAATAATCCCTCACATTTGAGAAAATTACTATGCTAAGACATTTGAGTTGTAACTAGTAGATCATTCATTTCACTAATCTGATTATTTCACTAATATTGAATAAATGAATTTTTCCTGAAAATTAGGTTGAGAGATAAAAAGTTATAGGTTAGTCTATCTCTTGTGGGGCTCTTATGTCCTTGCATAGAAAAATGAAGCATTAGGCAGCATCTGTGACTCAAAGGAGTAGGGCGCTGGCCCCATATGCAGGAGGTGGTGTGTTCAAACCCAGCCATGGCCAAAAACTGCAAAAAAGAAAAAGAAGAAAAAATGAAGCAACCATTTCTATGTCACCCAAAATACAATGTTCTGTAACACACAAGGGAGACACAGAGTACCCCAATATCTTAGAGGGAAAGGTCATCATTTCTGAGGGTGAACCAGAGGAAGAAGATGAAATCTGAAGGCTTCAGGGAGCAGGTAACACATGCTGAGCCTGAAGTATGCCCAGAATACTAATTGATTGTAAATGAGGGAGAGATGCAGGAGCAGAACCAGTCAGGTGAGAACCGTGGTCCCTACGCTCTCACCAGCCTTCTCACTCCACTGAAGTCCAGTGGCCATAAGCATCGCCCCTCTTGAGCTCATCCTTGTAACAATAATAGTACCCAAATTTGCTGTGTGCCAGATATCATTTGAAGTGCCTTGATACTTGCTACTCCTTCACCACAAAAGTAAGAGGAGTAATTTTCATATCTATTTCTGTGGGTGTGGACACTAGAACTTAGATAAAAATTTCCAGCACTTGACCAGCATTAGCATCCTGCTCTTTGGAATGATCTGGCTTCAACCCAGTTCCCTTCCTACACTCATAAATGCCATGCTAACTACCTCCTTAGTCAGGTGGTTTAATTACTCCACAAAGGAATGTGGTCAAGAAGAAGGGGACTGGTGGAAAAGCCTGGGAATCTCTCCATGGAGTTCACTTCCCTGGAGCCAAAGATACACTCCATCACTATGCTTGTGTGAGACACAACCCAATTCTAGTCCACACCATCTGTGCCCAGGATCAAAGATGGAAGAGACTCTCAAATGGCCAGGGCTCGCTTGATTCCAGATTGCATTGTGCCATTTTAATCCACTCTGTCAGTTTATCTTCATAAGAAGCCTTGGGACAATGGATTATTCCCTTCATTTTGTGGATGAGAAGTCAAACTCTTATACAAGTTCATAATTTGCTCAATTTCCCACAGTCAGTCCCTACCAAGGGCCACATTCACAAAAAGATATTGACCTCCCAAGTCCATCTTCTTTTTACTTTCTCTTCTATGGATTGCAAAGTGCTCTATACTCATAGCATATGGCAAAGGATCACAGAGAAAAAGGAAAGTTAAAAAAAGGGGGGAAGGAGAAGGAAAAGTAGATAAAGAAGTACAGAAGGATAAAGAGAAAGTGGAGAAAAACAGTCAGAATGCATAAATACATGAAAGCGTGCATGTTACTGACGTGCCTTACAGGAGCCCCTGCTGAGCAGCATGCTCAGCAAAGTGGACAGGGGTATAAATCGTCAGTAGACATTTTGCTTCTTAAATTGAACTAGAGAAGGATCACAGCATGACAGTGACAAGAGTTTCCAGCATCTTGAGATACTACCTTGGACACAAGAGGAAAATGTGTGACTAGCCTGGAGTAGCTGTGGTGTTGGTTTTACATAGCAATTTGCTGAACTATTCTCCCCAGGACTACATAGCCCTGTTACCTTGAACGTCCACCCTGTTCCTTTATTAGATTAAATGAGAGACAAAAGGTTTCACCTTTTACTATCAGTCTAGGGAAATTATGAGTCATATAACGATTGCCCTTAGTTTGAGTCATGTTTTCACTGTATTCGTTACGTGTGCTCTGAGATGCGACTTCTTTGGAATGAGGTTTGCATCTCTGCAAGATCTGTTCAAGCTTTCTACTTTGCTGATAGCAAGAAGCTCGCAAACAAAACAAAACAAAAGCCTGGAATCTATAACATATTTCCCTGCCTTCTTCCTTCCTTTTCCTCTCCTCTCCACACCCTCTCCTCTCTACACCCTCTCCTCCAGAATGCCAGAGAAATAAAAATAAAGTCGTAATTAAGAAAAGGGCTAAGAATAAATTCCATGCATTTAACCAAAGTTCCATCTCTGAACCCAGGAGGATTGGCGCATAGCTGTGGTTGCACGAGGGGGAGCATGCAGGGAACTCATGCTACGCTTTCAACACAAATACAGCTCATAAGGAATAGTTTATCACTTAAAACATCTTTTTAATTCTGCAGAGTAGAGGAGAGACCTCAAAAAAAGGCTTAGATACCACTACCACGGCTGCTGGGGTCTCTCATTTCTGGAGTTCCTCTGGCCCAAATACCTCAGAGCAATTCACAAACATTTATTGACCAAACCCCCATGACCCCTCCCCCAAGTGAATACGTTAATATCCCATTCTGCAGAGGGCAAAATGGGAACATGGAGAAGTTCAAGGCTCTTGGCTGCCTGCCATGCAGAGAAAACGAAGTGGTGGCTGGATTCTGAAAGAAAAGCAGCGCCAGGTGTGCAGAGGATTATTCAAGAAATGTGGTGAAAGAGTGCTGGGCCATAAGTCAGACCTGGGCTCTGATCTCTCTGCCGTCATTCACTCGCCACGAAACTGTGGCCAAGTCACCTCCCCTCTCTGAGCCTCAGGTTCCCCAAGCCATGATGTGGAGATTGTACTAAAAGACCTAAAAGTCTCTTGTTTCTCATAGCCAGAGGATGAGGCAGGCTTTCTTAACATGGCAATCTGTAAACTACACAACATTCCTTCCTGCTGGAAAGACTCCTCCCTCTGTCTCCCCAAACCAGCCCTCCATCCAAGCTCAAGTTCCACTTATCCTCCTCCAGGTGGTGTTCCATGATTTGTTGCTGTCCATAGGAATTTTGTGGTCTTTAGCATGTTGTTAAGCAACTTAACAAATATTTAGTAAATTAGAATTCTTAATCCTTAATCCTTACTTTGAATTCTGTCCACCTGATCAGTGAGTAGTAAGGATCTTACTGGAAGAACTAGGAAAAGTGCTTGCTAAACCCTAATTATCTCAACAGATTTTTTAACCTTAAATATCAATAATCAGGTGCCTATTTCAAAATCAATCTAGATTTCAAAATTTTGGTGATTCGTGTCCGGGGAGGTAGTTCTTAATGTGCAGGTCCAATTCGATGCACCATCATTTAATTTAGCAATTAATTATTGATAATCTATTCTTTGCCCAAACTATAATAGGCTCTGGAGTTACAAAGATGTCTAAGATTTAATTCTTTTCCTTGAGATTATTCTTCTCCATGAGGGAAACAGGCAAAGAAAAGGGCAATTGTAACACCTTTATGAGATTGAGATTACTTCAGTGGCAGAAGCACATACAAAACAAATAGGGGGTATTTGAAAAATAAAGGATAAAAAGGCCAGCTGCTGCTGAGGTTTGGACTTGATTTACCTTAGACCAGTGAATCTCAACTGGTGTGCCATGAAAGGATCTTAGGTGTGCAGTCAATATTTTTAAAGATTATTAATTAAATTATTTCAAAAGAAGTTCAAAGCACAGTACAAGTGTATCTTTTTTACTCTTTTTTATCAACATAATTAAAGTGTACCACTAAGTTTAACAATAGCTTCATGTGTACCATGAGATAAAAAAAAGGTTGAAAACCACTGCTTTAAACTTGAAAGTAGGAAATTTAAGGCATAAGGATTTCAACTTTGATATCATTTTTGTAGCACAAAGTTTGAAGATCTCGAAGTTATTCTGTGTGTATGTACGTGGAATCACCACATTAGTGAGAAAATGATGCTATTTTACAGGAAATGCAGTTGGCATGAACACAATTTCCAAACTAATGGATACCAATGTATAGATTTGCTATAAAGAAAAGTAAGTCATTTGACATAATCCCATGGCCCTACATATAGGGATATTTCTTCTCCTTCCTGGCTTGCTCTGTAATGTAAAAGGGGTGGTTAGAAGAGATAATCAAAGTGATCCCTTCCAACTTTGGTGTTCTGCAGCTACATGGGACATAGACGGTGCCTTCTGTGTTCCTCCCACAACGTCCACCGCTGGGCTGAGCACTAGAATGGAAGGAAGGAGGGAGGGAGGAAAGGAAAAAGGGAGGGACGGCTGTTTTCTCCTTCCTTGGACTCAGAATTTGGGAGAAGGTGGAAATTCAGACGTAATCAGCAAAGAAAAGGAGTAGCGGCAAACAAATTATCATTTTACATGTATCACATAGGGTGTAGTAGGTTTTCCCTCGTAAAGTGACATTAGCCAGACACTCATTACCAAAAAAGGCTTGTGTTCAAGTTCTAGCATTTTGATTTTATAGCTTGTAGGCTCTTAGAAATTCATGGCCTCTCCTGAGCCTCAAAATGTCTGTGTAAAATGGAATGAATAACCTTAACTCTGTTAATTCAGCAGTCTTAAGTAAAATAATAATGCCTTGAGAGCCACAAAAGGCTATAGAGGCATTGGTTACTGTTGTTGCTGCTGTAAAGGGCTGGTTACCTTAATCAAATGCTGGAGCTGTAGACATTTGTGACATGCTATGAGAGGAGGAATCTGAAGTCAGGGAGTCCCTATTTTCTCCTCACTCCCCAGCTTGCATTCAGTGTCTCCTTTCACAGAGCAGTAATCAGAAACTCAAGAGTGCTCAGGGGCTCTCCGAAACCCATCGATCTAGGCACAAAGAGAAAAAGGCTGCTAATAATTTCCAACTCACCCCACAGCAGACACATACATAGCACCATGATTGCTCATGGCAGAGATTGCTCAGCTGGTGAATTTATAGAGGACTGGTCTGCATTTTTAAGTAAGATCACTAAGCCTCCAGTTTACCCTGAATTTTTTTCTA
The DNA here is from genome assembly GCA_963573935.1 of Arctocebus calabarensis. NCBI lineage: Eukaryota > Metazoa > Chordata > Mammalia > Primates > Lorisidae > Arctocebus > Arctocebus calabarensis. The sequence goes on along the minus strand of CAUYON010099005.1, from coordinate 5,638 downwards.
ACAACAACAACAAAAATCTTTACAGGTGTGTGATTCTCACAAGCTGGGATTTATGTAGAGATTTCGGTTTGTTGATATAGAAAGTAAATTTTTAATTTACACAGTAAACCAAAGCCAGGATGTCAGCACCACCTAGTGGATGTTTTCAACCAATGCCCACACTAGAGAAGAAAAGGGTAGGCTAAGGAAATGTATACCCTGTAAGCTTTGGGAGGGGGCTGCCGAGGCAACAGCACTTATCTAGGGAAACTTAGTACCTCATGTGGACTATATGGATCAACCTGTCTATACCACAGCTACAGACAAAAGGAGACTCTAGAACAAGGAAACAATCCTGTTTGAAACCAAACATGGTCTACTTTTAAACTCTGTGCTCCTGGGCAAGTCATTTTAACTCTCGGTTTCTTGGCTTGTAAAATGGGGATAATAAATTTTGCTTCCGGGGGTCTATGATGAGATTGTATTATGGCTTTAATCAGTAGGCACTTGGAAATGTGCCTTCTACTGATCATTGGTGGCGACTGGCTTGATGTCTATCATCTCCCTTAGATCTCAAAACAAGTGGTCATTATGACGTTTGGATATGTGTTAGTGACAAGTCCTGGGTCACCACCACCTATAGGTTTGGCCACAAATTTGATACATCACAAAGCTCTGTTTTACTCCACTGTACCAGAGAGTAGTCACAACATTTGCTCCTTTTCTTCTTCCTTCATCTTTTCCTTAAGATGAACATTAAGGTGCTATGATATACCTGGATGTGTGCATGCTCACAAATAAGAATCATTTCTTTCTTTGTACAGCTGAAAAAGTTGAAGCTCAGAGGGGCTAAATAATGTACCCCAAATCAACAATTAGTGAAAGAGCCGAGATGTGTATCCTGACTTTCTGGTTGCTGGCTACTGCTGGAATCCACTCTCTACTGACTCATTCTCTCATTTTTTGTAATTGTGAAGTATGTTTCTGTTTCTGTTTACATCCCCGGAGTTGCTTGTTTATTTAAATAAAGACATTTGTAATTATTAAAGTCTCTGGCTAATCTAATTGTGATCTGTTTCTCTGCCCACAGGAGAGGGTTGGGGGTTAGCTTTCTACAAGGTTGTTCTTCAGCTTCAGAAGAGTGATGTGTCTTGTGAGTGCTAAGGACAAACTGTCCAATGGAAAGGAGGTCAGCTCTAAGCCCACAAAGGGGATGCCACTCCAAGGTTGGGCTTAGAAATGGAGTCTGGAGGGTCTTATAAGGATAACTATTGGGAAAGGTTAAAAGAACAGACATAAAGGCCACTCCTGTTCCCATGGTCACAGTTTTCACCTGTACAGACCCAAGATACAGAAAGTCCAAATGCAGTTCCTTCATTCCCAAATATCTGATAGAGGTAGTATTTTGTCCAGCCTCTTAGACTCTGACACAGAGACATTAAATTACCTACATTGTAAAGAAACGGATCTGTCTGGGGGTTGGTTCCCTCTAGTGGTCACTTTGTCTTTAAGCCAGAAGATGCTACCTCAGAGTTAAAAATCCAGACATAAAAGTAGGGTGCTGATCCGTATTTAGAAGTTCTTTGAGTCGTCACAGAGATCTCTGAGAGAATGATCCGTTTTTGCCTTCCATTTCTCTATCTCTGTGAGCATTTGGGAGCGTTCAAAGTCTCTGTCCTCGATGTCAGAAATCCTTTCCTCAATCAGGTTGATAAAAATATCTCAGATTGCATGTGAAGCCCGCACACTGTACCCCATGATTGAACTAATGTACACAGCTATGATTCAATAAAAAAAAATAAAGTAGGGTGCTGTTCAGCCAGGACAATCTGCTGTGATCACCTGATACTTCCTAAGGAGAATGACGACAATGGTAATGATGGCACAAAATACTGAGTTGCTTGTGTTCTGGTCTTGCAAAAATATGTTGTATGAAGTATATTATGGAAAATAAGTTTAAATTAAAATGCTCTAATCTGGGGCACATATGCCCACACTCTTACACACACATGCTTTTTATAGCACAATTCAGGAAATGCTTATAGAGGGTTCTTTTCCTGCTTTATAAGACCAATTTCCATTTTGCAGATAGCATAATTGAATCCCAAAAGACAGTCGCCATGCAGTGGCCCAAAGTAGTATTTTTACCATGGTAATAGCTTTTAGAAGCATGAATCAAGAGAGACCTCATTCAGCTTGTGCACCTGCAAGAACCATGATGAACGAAGGCCCATGTCAATCTACCATGGATTGTAGTGTGATTAGGAAATAAACTTATGTTAAATCACAAAGAACTTTTGGTTATTCGATATTACAGTATAACCTCTTGAATAATATACCACATCTCCTATTAGCTAGCATTGTGTTGTTCTCCTCAGGGCGAAGGGGTCCAGAGGGTAGGGAGATGTGAAATTTCTTACTCCTGATTGATTTCTCACTCTCTAGCCCTAGCAAAAATAAAAGTTATGTTTTTCCCCCTCTTGGGATGCTTTCCTGCATTTCTTGGAGGTTCGAGGTCTGACATCCCCTCTCCTGCAGTTTCTTTGATCCCATCTCTACTCTGGGAGGTCTCTGAGAATCTGTCGTTATTCCTAGGGTCTTCGTAGGTGAGACACTGCTCTCTTTTGGTGAGTTCTCCATGACCCTCTGGGAAGACCTGCTGGATAAGACACATCAAGCCTTCCCTTATCACTACATCTCACCTGGCCTACATCTATTCCTTGAGAAACAACCACCAGTTCCTTGCCCTGACAAACTCTGTAACTTCAGGTCAGTGGCAGTGCAACAGTTTCTCCTGGCTCTGATTCAGGGCAGGTAGTCCTTCTCTTCCATTTTATACTAGAGCCTGTTCATAGTCAGCTTTAGATTTCCTAGGCATGATGCCAATGTGATCTTATAGATGTTTGACTTGCAAGGGATGCATTTCAGAGCTCTTCAACTAGTCTCTCCAAAGTCTCAGTCTATCTCTCTCTCTCTCCCGCTTTGTTTGAGGTAGCGTCTCACTCTGATGCCCAGGCCAGAGTGCCAGGGCTTCAGCTTAACTCACAGTAACCTCAAACCCCTGGGCTTGAGCAAGCCTCCTGCCTCAGCCTCCCAAGTAGTTGAGACTATAGGTGTCTGCCATAACACCTGGGAAATTTTTCTGTTTTTAGTAGAGATGGGGGTTCATTGTTGCTCGGGCTGAACTCTAATAATCCTCCTATCTCAATCTCACAGAGTGCTAAGATGAACAGCATTGAGCCTCTACACCCAGCCATCCTAAAACCTCTCTTATTAGCCCAGCACTGGAAGATAGTACACTGTTCTAGATAAAAAGGAAGCACAACTACTGCAACAATCAACCTTTAGATTTCACTGTCTTGACTCAATACATGTTTATTTATCATTCACATCACCCTACAGGCAGGTTGGCAGCAGGAAGGGGTTCTGCTTCAACATGTCTTTCAAAGATGCTTGATCCTTCCAATCATGGTTCCAGCATCATGTAGCACTTTTATATCTCCTCTGGATTCATTGCATCCAGCTGCAAAAGATGAGAGACATAGAGTTTGAAGGATCACAGAGGAAGTTTTAGGGGCCAGACTTGGGAGCAGCATTCCTGACCTCCACCTGTATTCCTTTAGTGCTAACGGCAATGAAAGTTCAGAAATAGCATCTAGTTGTGTCTCAGAAGAAAGTGGAAGCATGTTTCAGAGAACATATCACAATGTTTCTGCTGAAGTCCTCACCTGTGGTTATTGAATATCCATTTTATTTTTCTTCCCATAGGTAGAATATACTGAGCTTCTTTCCAGGGGAAATTACCCAAAGGCCAATTCATCCAGCTCAAGGTCTAAGACGCATGACTGATGTCCAGTCTTCTCCATCAGCTCTGAATGTGGGTCCTCAAATTCTGGGTAGGTACCTCTTCAGAAGGTGGGTAAGTGGGAGACACACAGTGGTTTACTGGACTGTAGCAACTTTGAAATCCCACAGGGAAGACTCTGTGAATGTCCTCTATGGAGAACTGAGACAGTTTCTTAGCAAGTTCAGAATCTATTCCTTGAACTCTCATTGTGCTCAGTAGCTCCTGGCTCTAACCCCTGAGGATATTTCCTACCCAATGCACTCCTAGGCTACATTTGAAATGAGTGTTGGGGAATGCCCTTCTTGAGGGATCTTTATACTTTCAGCCTCTTACCAGTCCAGAGGTTGTTTTGAGGTTTTCCAGATACTTGCTGGGTTTGGAACCAAGATGATGGTTTCTTGGCAATGTTGTTCCCTCAGAAACACTGTGGGCTTCTGACTGACTTGATTTCAGTCCGTTCTGTGCGTCAGTGACTAGACCCAACATTATGTCCCAGACATGGTTCTTAAATTTTCTATGTGTTTTTTTTTTCTTCTTTTCCACAGGCCACCTTATGTCCTTTGTATCTGTGTTGACAGTGAACTTTAGGCTATCTGAAATAATAAGCTTGAGAGACACAGTTAGCTTTTATAAAATATTCCCTTACTTAAGGGCTGTATTACTTTTCTTTTGTTAATTGAGAATATTAACTGGACTCTTGCTATTTAAAGCTTTATTTAAAAAAAATAAAGCTTTATTTTTCCCTTCTTATCTTTCTCCATTTGAGTTGTACAGACAAAGCTACAAAATTTCTGGAATCTTTTAAATTTCCTTTCATTTGTGCTTCCAAAGTGGAAAATTCTTCATGGAGCTCATCTATTTTTTGTTATTCCTTGTCCATTTCAGCCAAAAGAAGGTTGTTTCTTTCCAAGATATAGTTCTCTGAGAAAGTAGTCTGCTATACACACTATTGCATGCAACTATTTTACCAAATTCTCTTGCAGTATGTAATGTGACCCCCTAATCGGCTCAGCCTCTGATAGCAATTTTCTAACTGATCAACCATAAAGCCAAAGACATATATTTATTTTCTGTGGCAATTTATAACTTCTTTTACCAACTACTCTATTTGGGGTTATTTAATTTCTGTATCAAATCACCCCAATTTCCCAAAGATTTTTCACAATAAAAGTTTATATCATGCTGACACTATAGCTCAATGGAATTTGTCTACAGAGACTATCTTCTCAGCAGTCAATAAACTCCATGGTTCCTTCCATCTAGAGATTATGTTGTCACATTAGACTCTACCACCTGTCAGAATAACCTTTGCAACTTTAAAAAAAATCCCAATGTCCAGTTCTTACACCATAGCAATTACATCAGAGTATCTGGGAGTAGTAGTCAGGCATCAGTGTTTTTTAAAGATCTCCTTGTCTTTTTAATGGATAGTAGATTATGAATTATTGCCCTAGAACAAGAGTCAGCAAACTACAGCCCAAAGGTAAAATTCACCCCCACAGTCTGGTTTTGTAAATAAAGTTTTATTGAAACCCACTCAAACTCATTCATTTATGTACTGTCCGTGGTTGCTTTTTTTTTTTTTTTATAATTTTAATGAATCATAATTGTGTACATTGGTGCAATCATAGGGCACAATGTGCTTCATATACATTCAGAAATATTTTTATTGTACTGTTACAGATAGCCTTCATGGCATTTTCTTGATCACTATATAAAGATATTGATACTCTACCTTTAATAAGTTTCACCAGTACCCTGCTAAGATGCACCGTAGGTGTGTTCCCACTAATTGCCCTCCCTCCACGCATC
>CAUYON010099003.1:0-29800 GCA_963573935.1 Arctocebus calabarensis | reverse complement strand
GATAGAGTGCTGTGGCATCACAGCTCACAGCAACCTCCCATTCCTGGGCTCAAGCGAGTCTCCTGCCTCTGCCTCCCAAGTAGCTGGGACTACAGGTGCCAGCCACAACGCCTGGCCATTTTCTGGTTGCAGCCGTCATTGTTGTTTGGTGAGCCTGGGTTGGATTTGAACCTGCCAGCTCAGGTGTACATGGCTGGCGCTTTAGCCCATTGAGCCACAGGCACCGAGCCCTACTGTATATATTTTAGAGCAGGTGATACAGCTTAGGAGATAAGAATTCTGACGACCTTAAGTGTATATCCAAGTCCACCACTTTATAGCTGTAACTTTGAGCTAGTTACTTAAGCCTTAGTTTTCTTATCTATAAAATGAAGATGATAATACCCACCTTAGGGTAATTTGGGGGGTTAAAGGATATTATACATATAAAATATCCAGCAGTAGGTAAGCACTTCATAAATATTAGCTATTTTTATTAGTCTTAACTTAGGTTCCTGGGTTTTGTAGGACGTCCATTTTTCCAGGGAGATTCTGTCTGGAATTAGAACCACCAGTGGTTCTTCCAGCAGGTGTCGCTCTTCCTCCTTTTCCAGAAGCTATCCAGTTGTGGATGGTTCCTTGTGTTTTGAGTTATAGATACAATGAGAAACAGGACTGGGTCTTAAAGGAAGGGTCGATACAGCTAGCCAGTGCCCCTGACAGCCCTAAAAAACAAAGAGAGGAAAAAAAGTGAAAAAACAAACCAAAAATAACCCCAGAAATGAAACAAGAGAGTATGACAAAGAAAAGACAGCTAAGAGAGAAAAAAATTAGTATTATGGGGAATAATGGAGTATCACTAATATTAATAATTGACTCCCATAACACAGAATGCTTATCCCGTGCTTATACTCTCATGTTTCCAGGCCATCTCCTTCCCCCCAACAAAAGGCCAATAATCAATAAATTGATAGGCCAGATGTAGTGGCTCATGCCTATAATTCTAGCACTCTGGGAGGCTGAGGCAGGTGGATTGCTTGAGCTCACAGGTTCGAGACCATCCTGAGCCAGAGCGAGACCCTGTCTCTAAAAATAGCCAGGCGTTGTGGTGGGCACCTGTAGTCCCAGCTACTTGGGAGGCTGAAGCAAGAGAAACAAACCACTTGAGCCTAAGAGTTTGAGGTTGCTGTGAGCTATGACACTATGGCACTCTACCGAAGGCAACAAACTGATTCTGTCTCAAACAAACAAATAAATAAATAAATTGATACATGGTACTTATCAGTCAAAGCATGTGTTGTAGATATCAGTATTAAATTTCTGACTGGCTCAAGTAGAAACTTAAATATATAAGAGCCTGTATGCGGTCAGTCTGCACAAAGCACCTAGTTTCTGGGTGTTTAGAGAGAGCCAGGGAGGATCCTAATACTGCAGTCAGATTGCTTACCTCAGATTCCAAGGAGACCTGCATTTGTTCCTATGATTTTATGATTAATGCATTTCCTGTTCAAATAAAAAATCCAAGCAGAAGAAACAAGTAATGCGGCTGGGATTAATTACATGTAAACCACAGGCTCAGGCCGACCCTAAGGGTCCCCACACATCCTATTTTTCTGTTCTCAAAATCCGGTCATGTATTCGAGGAGCTCCTGAACTTCTGAAACGTAAGTTTGGAAATGATGACTAGGAATCACCCAGGCCCCCAGAGGAATAGTTTGCATGACTCTTTCTGATGAAAATGAGACTCAGGCAAACAAACTCAGTAATGGGGCTATAGAAAATGTCCTTGAGGCTTGGCGCCTGTGACTCAGTGGGCTGGGGCGCCAGCCACGTACACCTGAGCTGGCGGGTTCGAATCCAGCCCTGGCCTGCCAGGCAACAATGACGGCTGCAATCAAAAAATGGCCGGGCGCTGTGGCGGGTGCCTATAGTCCCAACTTCTTGGGAGCTGGAGGCAGGAGATTCGCTTGAGCCCTGGAGTTAGAGGTTGCTGTGAGCTGTGATGCCATGGTACGCTACCCAGGGTGACAGCTCGAGGCGCTGTCTCCAAAAAAAAAAAAAGAAAGAAAGAAAGAAAATGTCCTTGAACAAAATGATCTCTGAAGTGCCTTTAAGGTTCTAAAGTTGTGGGGTGTTTTTTGAAAATTTACCTTTACTATATAGAAATAACTAATAAAATGATAGTCTGCCAGGTAATAAACCTGATCAAAACAGTTATCCTGTTGAAAATAGACAGGAAAACAAGCCCTATTATATAGGTTCATGGAGATGTAGCAAAACTATGAAAATATTGTGATTCTATAGTTTTTAAAAAGCCAGTTCATTTTAAAACCAGAAGAGTGGGAGTTATGGCATCTTTTATTCTCCCTATCCACCAAGAGGCCCATTGTGTCTGAACTGTAGTTGGTGGGTCACAAGTTGAGTTCTCTCTGGCTCTGATGGATGGATGGCCTTAAGGCCAGTAGGGAAAAAATTACATGTAATTCTCAGGCCCCCAAGCTCTGACCAATGGATATAGAATCATGAGTTAAAGGAATGTAGAAATACAGGACCAAAGCAAGATAATATCAAATCTGTAAAAATACATTGGGTACCTCCCACTAAATCTAAAACCTAAGGTCAAGTGCTGTATAATATTTCAAAATGTACATGTCAAAATTAGTGGCACAAGTGATAATTTCTTTTGTAGGTTGTAGGTAGCCAAGATGAATGCGAACTTCTAAGGTTTTTTTAGAGAAGCATGCACCCTGCCATGACTGGATGATCTTAAATGCAAAGTTGCATTAGGGTGAAAACATAAGAATAGCCTTTTATCTGGGTGTAGTGGCTCATGCACCTGTAAACCCGGCACTCTGGGAGGCTGAGGTGAGAGGATCCTGTGGGCTCATAAGTTCAAGACCAACCTGAGCAAGAATGAGACCATCTCTACCAAAAATAGAAAAATCAGCCAGGCATGGTGGTGTAGCCTGTAGTTCCAGCTACTCTGGAGGCTATGGCAGAAGGAGTTCGAGGTTACTGTGAGCTAGGCTGATGCCATGGCACTGTATCCTGGAGCAATAGAGTGAGACTGTCTCAAAAAAAAAAAAAGAAGAAATATATATATATATTTATATTTTAATAACTATATTATACTATAATTTTATAAATGTATAATAAAGGGGTCCCTCTTTATTGATTTATCTCCACTTAAAATATATATTATTAAGGAGATATATATATATATATATATATATCCTTTTGGTAGCTCTTCAGAGAATGTCCAGTGGAAACGTATTTCTTATGTATTTTGGGTAATAATAATTGGATTGTTAGGGAGGAACCCTTTGCCAGTAGGCTGTTTGTGGTGCTTCATATTGGCCCAGTGCCTGTGGCTCAACGGGCTAAGGTGCCAGCCACGTACACCTGAGCTGCTGGGTTCGAATCCGCCTGGCCCACCAAACGACAATGATGGCTGCAACCAAAAAATGGCCAGGCGTTGTGGCAGGTGCCGGTAGTCCCAGCTACTTGGGAGGCAGAGGCAAGAGACTCGCTTAACCCCAGGAATTGGAGGTTGCTGTGAGCTGTGATGCCACGGCACTCTACCCAGGGTGACAGCTTGAGGCTCTGTCTCAAAAAAAAAAAAAAAAAGTTGGCCCAGCAAAAGGATATGATAAAATTGGCACATGTATAAATTTAATTTGTCTTGAAACATGTGGTAGGCTGGAAGAAATAATGTTCGGGGGCAAGATTTTAAAAGGTGAGATGGTAGGAATTGGATTAGGGTGACAGAAAAGAGCAATTAATAGATGAAAGAAATATTTTGAAAGAAGAAATTAGAGGAATAAATAAAGTTAGTCGCAGGATCCAGGTTTGGAGAGAATATATAATAAATTTATTTGGGAGCTGGAGTTGAAGAGTACTCATTAGTAAATGGACACTAAGTGCTTGCCATGCAAAAAGTACTATGCCAGGCTCTTGAAATACAGAAGAGAAATGGAGCTTACCACTAGGGACCTATTATCCATTTCAGAAAACAGGACAAACTTAATTTTTTAAAAAAGAGCATATAAAAATCAACAGCATAAAAGATAACCTAGTTTTCTCACATGCTTGCCTATAAAATAACTCATGGCTAGATGCTTACTGTGCTGGTCTTATTTTACCTGGGCCAGTTGCCCACCCTCCCTCCCTCCCTCCTTCTCTCTCTTTCCCTCTCTGTTACTCAGGCTAGAGTGCTGTGGTATCAGCCTAACTCACAGCAACCTCAAACTCGTGGGCTCAAGCAAACCTCCTACCTCAGCCTCCCAAGTGCTGGGATAACAGTTGCCCACCACAATGCCCAGCTAATTTTTTTCTGTTTTTAGTAAGATAGGGACTTTCTCTTGCTCAGGCTGGTCTGGGACTCCTGAACTCAAGTGAAGCACCTGCCTCAGCCTCTCAGGGTGCTAAGATTACAGATGTGAGCCACTGTGCCCAGCCTCAATTGGATTTCTTGAGCATTTCTGCTTATTGAAGGAGGGTTGACTTAGGTGCCAGGTGAGAGGAAAGTTTCAACTATAACATTATAGTTAAGATTAACTTTAGAGGCTCAGCGCCTGTGGCTCAGTTGGCTAAGGCGCCAGCCACATAAACCTGAGCTGGCGGGTTCAAATCCAGGCCCCAGGCCGGCCAACAACAATGACGGCTGCAACCAGAAAATGGCTGGGCATTGTGGCAGGTGCCTGTAGTCCCAGCTACTTGGGAGGCGGAGGCCGGAGACTCACTTGAGCCCAGGAATTGGAGGTTGCTGTGAGCTGTGATGCCACAGCACTCTATCCAGGGTGACAGCTTGAGGCTCTGTCTCAAAAAATAAAAGATTAACTTTAGGCTCGGTGCCTGTGACTCAATGGGCTAAGGCGCCAGCCACGTCCAGCCTGGGCCTGCCAAACAATGACGGCTGCAACCAAAAAAAAAATGGTCGGGCGTTGTGGCGGGCACCTGTGGTCCCAGTTACTTGGGAGGCGGAGGCAGGAGACTCGCTTGAGCCGAGGAATTGGAGGTTGCTTTGAGCTGTGATGCCACTGCACTCTATCCAGGGTGACAGCTTGAGGCTCTGTCTCAAAAAAAAAAAAGATTAACTTTAATCTTTTTTTTTTGAGACAAAGTCTCATTTTGTCACCCTCGGTAAAGTGCTGTGGCATCATAGCACTAGAAGCCGAGGTGGTGGAATGCTTGAGCTCAGGAGTTTGAGACCTGTGTAAAGCAAGAGTGAGACTCCCATCTCTAAAAATAGCCAGGTGTTGTGGTGGGCACCTGTAGTCCCAGCTACTCAGGAGGTTGAGGTAAGAGGATTGCTTGAGCCCAAGAGTTTGAGGTTGCTGTGAACCATGGCACTACTGCACTCAACCCCAGGGCAACTGAGTGAGACTGTCTCAAAAAAAAAAAAAAAAAAAAAAGTGAAAATGTTTTTTTTTAAACCAGGACTACCTGGTGGTGGTAAAGGATACATTGTATAGTTGGTTAGCACTGCCTTGGTTAATTCATTGCCAGCAGTTTCACCCATCATTGCATTTATATAATCATTGCAAATGTCAACCCAGTGAAAAATGTAGATAAATTCTTAGTGTTATTGTGAAAATTGTTTTGATACTCTGAAAGGATTTCAGGGACTTACCACTCTGGTTCCCTATGGGTCATTCTTTGAAAAACACAGGTCGATAGGAATGTTCCAATTTATTAAATTGTCGCACGTGTTCATGCTCTTAAAACCCTAGGTGTATTTTTCCTTGAATTTGGTGGGTGTTTAAAATGACGAGTTACACGCTATTAGTTATAATAATGTTGTGCTCGGGGTGATGACTGAGGCCATTCTCTTTGTTACTCTTTCTTCAGGTGACCTAGTGATTCTTGATGGCACTCCTTCTGGAGGCTGGCTGCAGGGCCGAAGCTGCTGGGGTGCACGGGGCTTCTTTCCCTCTTCATGTGTCCGCGAGCTCTGCCTCTCCTCACAAAGCCAGCAGTGGCACTCCCAGAGTGCCCTGCTTGAGATTCCTGAATATTCCATGGGACAAGCCCGGGCCCTGATGGGGCTTTCTGCCCAGCTAGATGAGGAGTTGGACTTTAGGGAAGGGGATGTGATTACCATCATTGGAGTTCCTGAACCAGGCTGGTTCGAAGGGGAGTTAGAGGGACGAAGAGGCATTTTTCCAGAAGGTTTTGTAGAGCTTTTGGGGCCCCTGAGGACTGTGGATGAGTTGGTAAGTGCAGGAAATCAAGATGATGGCCTTGTCAATGGTGAAGTAGATATCCCCATAGAAGAAGAAGAGAGAGGCCCAGAGGAGGATGACGCGGAGCCGGGGACCTATGGGATTGCCCTCTACAGATTCCAAGCCCTGGAGCCAAATGAGCTGGATTTTGAGGTAGGGGATAAAATCCGAATTCTGGCAACCTTGGAAGATGGCTGGCTAGAAGGATCGCTAAAGGGCAGGGTAGGCATCTTTCCTTACCGGTTTGTGAAATTATGTCCCGACACAAGGGTGCAGGAAAACATGGTTCTGCCTCAGGAAGGCAACCTTGCCAAGCTCCCCGAAACATCTTTGGATTGTTTGAAGGATTCCTTAGGAGAGGAGAAGCAGAGACATGAGTCTTGTGAGTATGACGTAGAGGAGTCCATCTATGTTATTTCTGAAACATCCACGTCTCCCCTAGGTCATCTGACTTCTGAGTACGAAGCAAACAAAAACTCTCATCAGGATGAAGGCACCTCAGGTGGGCCCCCAAGAAGCCCGGGCATGGAGCAGGAAAAGCCTCTTGCCAAAGACTCTGCTATGACCGACCCTTTGGAAGTAGTCAGTGGTGTTTCCTCCCAACCTTACGTACCTTTTCATCCCAGATTGCAGAAAAGCCAGTCTTCCTCTACACCTGGAAGGAGCCTCCCACATTCAGAGCAGTACTCTGACTTTCTTCCTCTGGAAACAAGGACTAGAGGCTACAGCAGCCTACCTCCCAAAAGAACGTATTCCCAGCTGAACAGTCTTCAGAGGCCAGTGCCCCCTCTGCACAGGGGCTCCTCACTTTCAGCCTCAAGGATGGTGAAACCCAGCCCCTGGATCCCTCAGCTTCAGGGCTTAGCAAAGTACGCTAAAAAGCACCATGCTCCCAAAGAGAGGGCGTCCACCTTTTACTTCACACCAGAGGGATTAGAGAGGAAGCCTGCTCTGCAAGGCAGGGCACTCGCCATGGAGGCAACAACTCTTTCACAGGGAGATGGCAGCCTGGACCTGGACTCTAAGTTGACACAACAACTGATAGAGTTTGAGAGGAGCTTGGCAGGGCCTGGCATAGAACCAGAGAAAATTTTACGTCACTTTTCGATCATGGACTTTAACTCCGAGAAGGATATTGTCCGGGGCTCCTCAAGGTTGATCGCCCAGCAGGAGCCACTAGAGAGGAGAAAGGCCCTAAGGCCACCGCCACCCCGTCCCTGTACTCCAGCTTCTCCTTCTCCCCATCTGCTGGTGGACCAGACCCCGAGACCTGTGCCACCCTTGGCTGTGCGACCCTCTCGCCCAGCCCCGCTGCCTCCCTCTGCACAGCAGAGGGTGAACGCAGTGTTCCCCAACCTCCTAACCCATCATCGTCCTGGCTGTGAGGCCCTAGAAAGGGAGGGCCCTGGGCACATGGAAAAGAGTTTGGACCAACCTTCCCCCTGTCCCCTGGTGTTGGTGAAGATTCAGGAGATGGAGAAGGACTTGGATATGTACAACCAGGCTCAGGAAGAGCTAAACTTAATGCTCGAGGAGAAGCAAGATGAATCATTAAGGGCAGAGACCCTTGAGAATCTCGAGTTCTGTGAGAATAACATTGAAAGTTTGAATATGGAACTCCAGCAGCTGAGAGGTAAGTGATCTGGAAATAATGTGAACTGGTTTCTTGATACTCATACAAGTCCAGGTTAACAGCCTACCCATGTGTGTTAGGGGTATATTACCATCTTTGATCAACAAAGAATGATTTACATTTTTATTACCTAATTTTCTATTGTATCACCACAATTAGATTGCTCTGTCTTGATATATCCTATGACCACAGTAACGTCCTGACTTCATCTGCTGCTCAAATAAACAATCTTAAACTTCAGGGACATACATACCCCTGTTGACATTTTTATCTCCTGTACTATAGCATCCACAGCAGTTGCATAGATGGGAGGTCCCTAAACATGACTTTCTTTAACCAGGCTCAATTAAAGACCAGACTTCTAGGCTAAGACTCATGAGAAAACTGTGTCTGTGTATCTTTTTTTTGAGACAGAGTATCACTATGTCACCCTTGGTGGCATCATAGCTCACAGCAACCTCAAACTCTTGGGCTCAAGTGATTCCTTTGCCTCAGCTTCCTAAGTATCTGAGACTATAGCCTCTGCCAAGGGACGTAGTGAGACTGTCTCAAAAAAAAAAAAAAAGAAAAAAATTCCAGCAGGAAAGAAAAGAGTATTATTGGGGCAGCGCCTGTGGCTCAGGGAGTAGGGCACCGGACCCATGTACCAAGGGTGGTGGGATCAGAACCGGCCCTGGCCAAACTGCAACAAAAAAATAGCCGGGTTTTGTGGTGGGCACCTGCAGTCCCAGCTACTCGAGAGGCTGAGACAAGAGAATCTCCTGAGCCCAAGAGCTAGAAGTTGTTGTGACCTGCAATGCCATGGCACTTTACCGAGGGTGACAAAGTGAGACTCTGTCTCTTAAAAAAAAAAAAGAAAGAAAAGAAAGAGAGTATTATTGGATGGCTTGGCGCCTGTAGCTCAAGCGGCTAAGGCACCAGCCACATACACCTGAGCTGGTAGGTTCGAATCCAGCCTGGGCCTGCCAAACAACAATGATGGCTGCAACCAAAAAATAGCCAGGCCTTGTGGCGGGCACCTGTAGTCCCAGCTACTTGGCAGGCGGAGGCAAGAAAATCGCTTGAGCCCAGGAGTTGGAGGTTGCTATTAGCTGTGATGCTATGGCACTCTACCCAAGGTGACAACTTGAGGCTCTTTGTCAAAAAAAAAAAAGAGTATTATTGGAAGTTGTGTTGGAAATTGGAAGAATATTATTGTAAGTTAATTTTCTGAAAGATGGAAAGCAGCCAGTATTGCAGAAAGAAAGGAAACCTGTAGCCAAATTATGCTCAGGAAAAGATTGCTGTGCACATGGGCGTAGCTTATAACTGCAGACTCAGATATGTGGTGTCAGGAAGGTCCTACAGCAAATTCAGTGTGATTGAATAGGGGACAGCCAGGTAGCTGGGCCCCTGGTCACTGTGGTGAATAGAGTAGCAACATTTACTCTCAAGCTACAGCACAAAGGTAGAGGCTTAGACAAAAAGCCTGAGTTCGCTGAGTGTGAATATCTGAGCCCATGGAAAATACCAGACACCTTGATTTCAGAGCACCTGGAAAAGAATCCTGAGGGACCTGTGTTTTCTGGGTGTTACATCCCCAGAACCAAAGCAATTCCAGCATTTTCCATCATTTCCCGTACCTACAAGTTTCAAGACGTATCTGTAAACTATTCTTGCATTAGAGATATAAGTGGGAGAGCCAGAAGTCTCCCAAATTCCAGGTGGCAGGAATTTCCCAATATTCCCAATAATGCCACCTTTTATATCTAAGTCTTCCACAGTAATGTGCTTAAGATATGCAGTGTTTTAAATGGATAAATGGAATAGTGGACTGGTACTATGGGATGAGATGGCTGTTTTTTTATTTTTTTAATTTATTTAATCTCCTTTTTCAAGACTACTTTCTTTTACTTTTTTTTTTTTTTTTTGAGACAGCGTCACACTTTGTTGCTCTTGGTAGAGTGCCGTGGCATCACAGCTCACAGCAACCTCTAACTCCTGAGCTTAGGCGATTCTCTTGCCTCAGCCTCCTGAGCAGCTGGGACTACAGGCATTCAAGACTAGTTTAATAATTCAGCCTGTGTTCTTATTTTTTTTTTAATTTTATTATTTACTTATTTATTTTTGTAGAGACAGAGTCTCACTTTATTGCCCTTGGTAGAGTCCCATGGTATCACACAGCTCACAGCAACCTCCACCTCCTGGGCTTAGGCAATTCTCTTGCCTCAACTTCCCCAGTAGCTGAGACTACAGGCGCCCGTCACAACGCCCAGCTATTTTTTTGCTGCAGTTTGGCTGGGGCTGGGTTTGAACCCACCACCCTCGGTATAGGGGGCCGGCGTCCTACCCACTGAGCCACAGGCACTGCCCTCTTATTATTGTTACTATTATTTTAGAGACAGAGTCTCACTTTGTCGCCCTTGGTAGAGCGCTGTAGCTTCACAGCTCACAGCAATCTCCAGCTCCTGGGCTTAGGTGATTCTCTTGTCTCAGCCTCCCTTATTATTCTTTTTAATTGCTAAATGTTTAATAATTAAAACATTTTAATTATTTAACTTTTAATTATTTAAAACAGTTGAATACTATGAAAGACCTAACAGGATGTATGTAGAGTCTCAATGAGGAAATAAAAGCTGAATCCACCAAATACAGCTTTAGGTATGTTAGTGGTAAATTGATTGATTTTTCAGTAGACATATTGTTTATATCTATTGCTATTATGATGAAATTATTCCTTACAGTCATGGGCAGTTCCTATCAAGGTTATTTTTTCTATCTTCATAAAAGGTGTATCTAACAATAAAAGCAGACCCTCAGAAGAAGTGGAAGTTAATCAGTTTGATTAGCCAAACTTTAGTTCTGCATAATCTGTAAGGTCTGAGATTTAAAGAACTTCCAATATAGCAATTTACCTAATTCTGATCAATGTTATATTTAGCTATTTATTTGCCTACTGAGAAGATAGATAACGTCTGTTAGTCAGGGTGTAATTTCCCACTTACCTGGCGTGGTATTCTACATAATAGGGATTGTTAACTACCTGGTCAATGGGAATTTAGTTTACCTGGATGAAACTGGATTGAATTGCCTGCTCCATCTCCCAGAACTTTCTGCGATCTCCTCCCTCTGTTGTTACTTTAAGCTTGGACTCCCGGGGAGGTGGGGCCTGCCAGCACAGAGATGCCACCCACCTTGTCGCAATTAATGTAGCAAAACAGTCCAGTGCTGTGCCAGACCCACAATGAGGTTCTTCATTGTAGCTGTTGTTCTTGTTTAAGACCCTGTAGTTATGATGTCATGAGGATTCATTTTTTAGAGGCCTTACTTTCTTTATATGTGGTATGTTAACCTTCTATAGTTTCCTGTATCCTGAAGGTGTCTTTCAACTTGTTTTCTATTTTCTTTACACATAGCAAGCACATAGTTGTTTTACAGTCTGTGTATGATTCTAAGATAGTCTTAGTGGGACTGTTTTTTTTTTTTTTTTTTTTTTTGAGACAGAGCCTCAAGCTGTCACCCTGGATAGAGTGCCATGGCATCACAGCTAATGGCAACCTTCAATTCCTGGGCTCAAGCGAGTCTTCTGCCTCTGCCTCCCAAGTAGCTGGGACTACAGGCCACAATGCCTGGCCATTTTTTTGGTTGCAGCCATCATTGTTGTTTGGCGGGCCGGGCTGGATTCGAACCTGCCAGCTCAGGTGTACGTGGCTGGCGCCTTAGCCCATTGAGCCACAGGCGCTGAGCCAGTGGGACTATTTTTAATGTCACATGGGTCTGGTACATGTTCTCTAGACTCTGTGTGTTCCGGGTGTCTTTAACCATGTGCTGGTCATAGTATTTGGAAAATTTTAAGACCTGAGATGATGAGATGAAGGCACCTGACTCCAGAGGGGATTTGCATTTGTCTCTGTCACTTGTTTGTGGTCAGACGCTGATTCCAAATTCCTGAAAGATAGTAATCTTTGGAATTTGGGACAATGAATTAAAATTCCTGATGATTCCTAATTATAACTTACTCTGTTTTTGTTGTTGTTGTTGTTGTTTTGAGACAGAGTCTCTCTCTGTTGCCTAGGTTAGAATGCTGTGGCATCATCCTAGCTCACACTTCTGGGTTCAAGCAGTACTCCTGTCTCATCCTCTTGAGTAGCTGGGACTACAGGTACCCACCACAATGCACGACTCCTGAGCTCAAAGGATCCCCTGGCCTCAGGCTCCTAGAGTGCTAGGATTATAGGTGTGAAGGACCGTGCCCAGCCTTCTGTATTTTTTTTTTTTTTTTTTTTGAGACAGAGCCTCCAGCTGTTGCCCTGGGTAGAGTGCTGTGGCATCACAGCTCACAGCAACCTCCAACTCCTGGGCTCAAGCGATTCTCCTGCCTCCACCTCTCAAGTAGCTGGGACCACACGTGCCCGCCACAACGCCTGGCTAATTTTTGGTTGCAGCCGTCATTGTTGTTTGGCGGGCCTTGCTGGATTCGAACCTGCCAGCTCAGGTGTATGTGGCTGGCGACTTAGCTGCTTAAGCCATAGGTGCTGAGCCAGCCTTCTCTATTTTATTAAAACTTTTTGTTTACATGTTCTTAAATATTAGTAGTGACCATAATCAACAGCATATACCTTTCTTTCTTTTTTTTGTTTTTCTTTAGAAACAGAGTCTTCACTTTGTTACCCTAGGTAAAGTGCCGTGGCGTCACAGCTCACAGCAACCTCCAGCTTTTGGGCTTAAGTGATTCTTTTGCCTCAGCCTCCCAAGTAGCTGGGACTACAGGCACCCCCACAACACCTGGCTACTTTTTTGTTACAGTTTGGCTGGGGCTGGGTTCAAACCCTCCATCCTCGGTTTATGGGGTCGGCACCCTACTCACTGAACCACAGGTACCACCCACATATACCTTTCTTATGATAGGATTACTGTAAAGTTTTCAGAAGTTTTGTATTTATATATGAAATAAATATATGGTGTGTTATTATGAACCAAATGTGATATGATTATATATTTTATTTTTTATTTTTGAGACTGTGTCACCCTCAGTAGAGTACTGTGGCGTCACAGCTCATAGCAACCTCAAACTCTTGGGCTTAAGCAATTCTCTTGCCTCAGCCTCCCAAGTAGCTGGACTACTGGCGCCCACCACAACGCCCAGCTATTTTTTGTTGCAGCTGTCATTATTGTTTAGCTGCCCCAGGCCAGGTTTGAACCCGTCACCCTCAGTGTATGTGGCTGGCGCCCACTGTGCTATGGGTGCTGAGCCTATATATTTTACTAACATGTAAAAATATTCTTTACCTCATAGTAGACTTTTTTTCTTTTTTTTTTTTTTTTGAGACAGACCCTCAAGCTGTCACCCTGGATAGAGTGCTGTAGCATCACAGCTCACAGCAACCTCCAATTCCTGGGCTCAAGCAAGTCTCTTGCCTCTGCCTCCCAAGTAGCTGGGACTATAGGCGCCCACCACAAGGCCCGGCCATTTTTTGGTTGTAGCTGTTGTTATTGTTGTTTAGCGGGCCCTTGCTGGATTCGAATCCGCCAGCTCACGTATACGTGGCTGGCGCTTTAGCCCATTGAGCCACAAGTGCTGAGCCTTTTTTGTTGTTTTTTAAGACAGAGTCTCATTATGTCGCCCTCGATAGAGTGCTGTGGATTCACAGCTCACAGCAACCTCAAACTCATGGGCTTAAGCGATTCTCTTGCCTCAGCCTCCCAAGTAGCTGGGAATACAGGTGCCTGCCACAAAAGCCTGGCTATTTGTTTGCTGCAGTTGTCATTGTTGGTTAGCTGGTTTGGGCCAGGGTTGATCCCGCCAGCCTTGGTGCATGTGGCTGGCGCAGTGACCATTGTGCTGTGGGAGCCGAGCCTAAAATAGAATTTTAAATATATAAAGTACAAGTTGCCTTATCTGGCAGTACTGATCTTTGTTTTCTGACTAATATTCCAGACTTAGAAAAAAGGTTTTTGGCCAGATGTGGTGGCTTACGCCTATAATCCTAGCACTCTGAGAGGCCGAGGCAAGCGGATTGCCTGAGCTCAGGAATTTGAGAACAGCCTGAACAAGAGCAAGAACCTGCCTCAACTAAAAATAGAAAAAACTAGCCAGGCATGGTGGTGAGCACCTATAGTCTCAGCTTATCAGGAGGCTGAGACAAGAGAATCGCTCGAGCCCAGGAGTTTGAGGTTGCTGTGAGCTATGCCAGTGCACTCTACCCAGGGGTGATAAGAGTGAGACTCTGTCTCAAAAAAAAAAAAAAAAGCTTTTTATTTCATGTTGGTGTTGGTTGAATTGGTAAGTTTGTATCCAAAAGCATCTCAAGGGTGGCCCATATAAGCTCATTTTCTTTTTCTTTTATTATTGAATTTACATTTGTCATTTTGCTATTTATTTTCTGTACATCTCTCTCTTTTTTTAATATTTTAATATTGCTTTCAATATTCTTAGTCTTTCTTTCTTTCTTTCATTTCTTTCTTTCCTTTCATTTTTTTTGTTGAGACAGAGTCTCACTTTGTAGCCCTTAGTAGAGTACTGTGGTGTCATAGCTCACAGCAACCTCCAACTCATTAGGCTTAAGGGCCTCAACCTCCCAGGTAGCTGGGACTACAGGTGCCTGCCACAACACCTGGCTATTTTTTTCTTCTTTTTTTATTGTAGTTGTCATTGTTGCTTAGCGCTCCCGGGTGGGGTTCAAACCCACTGCTTCTGGTGTATGTGGCTGGCACCCTAACTGCTGAGCTGTGGACACTAAGCTCCTTTTCTTTTTTAATGATGGAAATACTTTATCTGCTTCTTCTGATTTTCACTTTTTCATTGAAATTGACATTAATTTTGGATGAGTTTCTGATTTTGCATTGGGAGTGTTTCATAACAATATTTGCATCTTTTGCATTTTTTCTGAAATATTTCTAGATGTAGCTCGGCGCCTGTGGCTCAATAGGCGAAGGCGCCAGCCACGTACATATGAGCTGGTGGGTTCAAATCCAGCCTGGACCCACCAAACAACAATGATGGCTACAACCAAAAAATGGCCGGGCATTGTGGCGGGCACCTGTTGTCCCAGCTACTTGGGAGGCAGAGGCAAGAGACTAGCTTGAGCCCAGGATTTGGAGGTTGCTGAGAGCTATGATGCCACAGCACTCTATCCAGGGTGACAGCTTGAGGCTTTGTCTCAAAATAAATAAATAAAATAAAATATTTCTAGATAAAAAATATTTACAGATAACTACAAACTGTAGGAAATATTAAGTACAGGAAAACACTGGGCAAGTGTGGGGCGATATTGAGATAATGGAACATTTGCCTTTATAAGATTTAATGCTACAAAGAAACAGGTGTCAGAAATGCCAGCTTAAGGACTGACTTTGCTTACAAAACTTTATATTTATTGGACCATCTCTTACAAGATTTTTATAAAGCAAATAAGCTTATGCTTATTTGTATGAATGACTTACTGTTAACAGCACACAGGGCTGTCAGCACACACTTATAAACACATGTGTAACATGGCAACAGCTATCAGCAAAGTTAACTGATTAGATATGACCCTGACCTGGGAACCATTTCCTGGTTCCTGGCAATGTCAAGTTCACCATTTTACCCTGTGTTAGTATTCTCTGCTCTTGCTTTTAACTCAACGTTGGTGAGTTCCTTCAAACCCATAATGTCTCTATAATACATTTATTGTTATGCTTTGTTGTCACAGGAGAATTCTAATACTTTCTCTCATTTTCCAAATTTCTCAACTGATTCTTCTTAGGATTTAGAAAGACATGCTCCCAAAGAAAGAATTTCCACATGGAAACACTAGTTCTCAGCCCAGGTTTGAGGTAAACCAATTTCAAGGCTTGATATACCTTATACCTTGGATAACCAAGGTGTTGGAACCCCAGCTGTAATTTCACAGGAGGACTGGTCCAATTCCAGTTCACCGTCAGACATTCCCTGGACTCCTAGCCTATTATAGAATAAGTCTCCTTTTAGACCCCTCACCTTGCATAAGTGCTGGGCTTTGAGTTTTCCACCCTTCTCCCAGTGGGCTAGTCAAACAACAGTTAGGTTTCCTGGGACTGACAAATGCCTGCAGATGGTTCATTTCCTGTGGTCAGTTACCTCTCGGTCACAGTTTTCTCTTTGGTTTTGGCATGCACTTTGTGTATACCATCTTGTCAGCATGTTGATGGTTTTAAGATATTTATATTTCTGCTACCTTTGTAAGCGTTTTTTTGATGAGAGGTTTAAATAACCTAGATATTGGTTATTAAAAATGAAAAGCCCAGTATTAATGGTTCTAGGCAAGTGTTTGGCTCTGAGTATTAGGGGATTCAAATTTGGAATTATCATGTAGTCAGGGTAGAACACTAGATGGTATTTGTGATTATTGTGTTTTGAGCAGTGAAAATGTTGTTTTGTGGGCTTCAGCATGGTACTCGGGTCAGTCACTCACGCATTCATCCAAGAAATTTACATTTAGTTTTTACATGTGCCAGGCAGGCATTGTGCTGAGAGCAGGATATATGATGATGAACATTATAGATGTTGTTTTCTGCTCTCAAGGAGCTCTAGTCAAATGAGTTGCTGTTTAACAATTAAGGTTCATATCTGGAACACAGTACCTTCAAATCTGATGAATAGTTGGCCAACTTCTGAATCAGTAGAGACATTAAAGGTTAGTCCTGGCCAGGCATGGTGGCTCATGCCTGTCATCCTGGCACTCTGGGAGGCCAAGGTGGGTGGACTGCTTGAGCTCACAGGTTCAAGACCAACCTGAGCAAGAGCAAGATCCCATCTCTAAAAATAGACGGGCATTGTGGCAGGTGCCTATAGCCCCCCAGCTACTTGGGAGGCTGAGGCAAGAGGATTGCTTGAGACCAAGAGTTTGAGGTTGCTGTGAACTATGACACCATGGCACCCAGGGTGACAGAGTGAGATTCTGTCTCCAAAAAAAAAAAAAAGATTAGGCCTTAGACTTTGTGGTTTCTCAGCACATGTTACATCTAGGAGCCCTAATCAGAGCTGGGTAGTGCTACCCTGAGAGAGTCTCACTGTAGCATATCATAGTCTTTTTCTATCTCTAGGTGAGTTTCACAGGCTGAATTTGACAAATAGGGTGTGAATTCATTTCTTTATTCAGCAAATATTTCTTGAGCACATACTATGAGCCAGGTACTGGCTGCACGTTGATTAATAAAAGACATAGTCATAGTATCATTCATATTTGTATGTCTTTGAAACCCTAGTTCAAAGTCACACTGATAGTGAATTCTAATCATCCTGCCTTTCTTGCTGCCTTGGAATCATGATGTAGATGATTTTGGTGTTTGTCATGGCCAGGACTCAATTGTTCTAAATGAATGCAGTGGGTGGTTAACTGCAGAGTGAGTCAGCCTCTCTCCTCCACCTTAGGAACCTTACTCCTAAATCTTCCTCTTCCTAGCCTTTTTTTTTTTTTTTTAGACAGACTCTTACTATGTAGCCCTTGGTATAGTGCTGTGGCATCCCAGCTCGTAGCAGCTTCAAACTCTTGGGCTTAAGGGATTCTCTTGCCTCAGCCTCCCAAGTAGCTGGGACTACAGGTGCCCACCACAATGCCTGGCTATTTTTGTTGTTGTTGTTGTTGTTATAGATGTCATGGTTGTTGTGTAGGCCCAGGTTGGTTTCGAACCCACCAGACCTGAACTATGGGCACCAAGCCAGGAAAGTAATATTTTCAGCATGACATTGGGTAGGATTTAAGAGCCACTAAAGAGAAACAGTAGATTAACAAGCTAGAGAATTACTATTATGGACAATAACATTTTTATACTAAAAGGATATATAATACTCTGGAGAGAGTATTATATATATATATAATACTCTAGAGAGATTTTTTAAATTTGAAAGTATAGTTTTTCTGGGCTCAGCACCCGTAGCACGTGGTTACAGTGCCAGCCACATGCACCAAGGCTGGCAGGTTTGAGCCCAGTCTGGGCTTGCTAAACAACAGTGACAACCACAACAAAAAGATAGCCCGGTGTTGTGGTGGGTGCCTGTAGTCCCAGCTACTCAGGAGGCTGAGGCAAGAGAATCTCTTAAACCCAAGAGTTTGAGTTTACTATGAGCTATGATGCCATGGCACTCTACGGAGGGTGACAGAGTGAGATTCGGCCTCAAAAAAAAAAAAAAAGAAAGTATAGTTTTTCTGTATACAGAAGCAATTTGTCATTCTGAAGACTCCTTGGAATGTGTCAGATGTAAGAATTCTCTCTTCCTGTGGCTGGAAAAAAAAAATTCTTTCTCAAACTAGTAAAAGATAAACAGAGTTAAGTAGCCTTTTGTCTAACATGACAAAAGCTTATGTAAAGGAAATAATCTTTTCTTTCTAGTTTCTCAGTACATAAGAAAAAAGCAAGTATTTCCAACTTGCGTAGAATCTAGTGCAGGATGTTAGTACAGTAGAAATGAGCTCGGTTATTTCTTTTATTTCTTTGTGTATTATTTATTTATTTATTTTTGAGACAGAGTCTTACTATGTTGCCCTCGGTAGAGTGCTATTGTGTCACAGCTCACAGCAACCTCCTACTTTTGGTCTTAAGAGATTCTCTTGCATCAACCTTCCAAATGGGACTACAGGCACCTGCCACAATGCCCAACTATTTTTTGTTGCAGTTATTATTGTTGTTTAGCTGGCCCCGGGCCGGGTTCAAACCCGCCAGCCTTGGTGCATGTGGTTGGTGCTGTAACCCCTGTGCTATGGGCACCAAGCCAAACTCAGTTACTTCTAAAGCAGTGGTTCTCAACCTTCCTAATGCCGTGGCGCTTTAATACAGTTCCTTATGTTGTGGTGACCCCCAACCATAGAATTATTTTCTTTGCTACTTCATAACTGTAATTTTGCTACTGTTATGAATCATAATGTAAGTATCTGATATGCAGGATGTATTTAGGTGACCCCCAAAGGAGTTGCAACCCACAGGTTGAGAACCACTGTTCTAAAGGATTTTATTCTGGTATTAAATATCAACCATAGTCAGAACCTATTAATAGTCTATATTAATGCAGGATAGAAACTAGTATTCCCTTTCAGATAGATGTAATATCTGTGAAGAAATGTAGCTTAAAATGGTTAACTGAGGGGCGGCACCTGTGGCTCAGTGCATAGGGCACTGGCCCCACATACTGAGGGGTGAGAGTTCAAACCTGGCCCCGGCCAAATTGCAACAAAAAATAGCCAGGCTTTGTGGTGGGCACCTATGGTCCCAGCTACTTGGGAAACTGAGGCAAGACAATTGCCTAAGCCCAGGAGTTGGAAGTTGCTGTGAGCTGTGTGATGCCATGACACTCTACCAAGGGCGATAAAGTGAGACTCCATCTTAAAAAACAAAAATAGTTAACTGAATTATAAGTGACCTGTGAGTCACTGTTCTTAGCAATTTGTACTATAGCTCTGCAGAATTTTCTCACTCTCAGCTCCAGGCAGAGGTGGAGAAGCTGGAATAAATCCAAGTACTGTAAGTATAGGTTTCAGATTTCACTGTACTGTGAAAGACCTTGACCTTCTGTCACCAGCCCGCATGCCGCATGCCATCGTACCTCTCCCTAAGTGTGCTGCCGCCTTTTCGTGTTTACCAGATGTAGCAAGAACCAAAGACAGGACAGTTTTATTCAACCAGTATTATCGAGTTCCTGCTGTACTCCAGGATCTCTTATAGCAGTGATCTCTGCCCTTGTGGGCAGATCATTACTTACTTACAACAATACGTAAGTAAAACTATAAGGATATAGTATGTTAGAAGGCAAAAGAATGTATGAGGAGAAGAGACAACCTCCTGAAAAGGGAAACTGTAGGGGGTCAGCCAAGCCATTTTGGTGAGCCAGGGGAATTGACAGCAAGTACAAGAGCCTGTCTGGCGTTTGAGAACAGCAAAGAGGCCATTTCAGCGAGGGCAATGGCACAGGCCTCAGAGTTTATCATTCAGAGTAAGAAAAGAAGCCACAGGAGAGTAATATGGCCTGACTTAAAACTCAGCAGAGGGGGCGGTGCCTGTGGCTCAGTAGGTAGGGTGCCGGACCCATATACTGAGGGTGGTAGGTTCAAACCCGGCCCCAGCCAAACTGCAACAAAAAAAATAAAAACAAAATAAAGGAAAAATTAAAAAAATTAAAAAAAAAAAAAAACTCAGCAGAGGCACTGAGAATAGGCAGAAGAGACACGGGAGGAGGCAGAGTGACCAGTGACCCGGCGAGGAATACTGTCAGTGGAGATGATGATACACGCTCAGGTCTAGGAATATTCTGAGTTGGAACTAGTGGGACGCGCTGGTGGATTGCCTGTGCGGTGTAAGAGAATGAGGGCGTCAAGGACGACCCTGAGGTGAGCACCTGGAAGGGTCAGAGTTGCCATTAAGGGAAGGCTGCTGGAGAGTAAGTTGGTGGGGAAGGGAGGATGGGAGCGGAGGTCAGGAGCTCAGCTTTGGTCATGTTGGGTTGAGTTGCCCCCAAGACAACCAGGTAGAAGTGTTGATTAGGCGGCTTGATATACAGGCCCAGAGTTCAGGAGAGAACTTAGAGCTGGAGATACACATTGGAGAACAGAGGGCAGGTGAATGTTGTTTAAAGCCAGGGCATTTAGTGAGACTTCCAAAGAAAGAGCATAGATATGTGGGAAGAGAAGAGGCTCAGACTGAGCCTGTTCCATTCAGAACATTCACACCCTTTAGATATATCAGAATTCCCCAAAGTACCTCTTATTTTACTGTATGCTAGTCTTTTTATTTCCTTTTACAGAGCTCCCAGTTACTTTTTCCTGTTTCTGCCTCATTTCTCCCAGCTTCTTCTCACAGTACTTGCCTCTCTCTTCCTTGGGGAGCTTACCTTTCTGTCACAGGTACCGCCTTCTTTGTTTCCGGATCCTCTCTCCGTACAGCCTCTTTAGCCATAGCAATGGAGCAATGGCGTCATCGTCTTGAGATAGGGCCTCATTCTGTTACCTGGGTTAGAGCAGCATGGCCTCAGCCTAGCTCATAGCAACCTCAAACTCCTGGGCCCGAGCAATCTTCTTGTTTCACCCTCCCAAGTAGCTGGGACTACAGGCACCCACCATAATGCCCGGTTAATTTTTTTTATTTTTAGTAGAGATGGGGCCTTTCTTTGCTTAGTCTAGTCTTGAACTCCTGACCTCAAGTCCTTCAGCCTCAGCCTCCAGAGTAGCTGGGACTGCAGGCACACACCACCGCAATCAGCTAATTTTTCTAGTTTTAATAGAGGCAGAGTCTCACTTTGCTCAGGCTGTTCTCGAACTCCTGACCTCGAGCAATCCTCTCGCCTCAGCCTCCCAGAGAGCTGGGATGACAGACGTGAGCCACCACGCCAGGCCTCAATGGAATCTTCTTTGCAACTCTTTCCAATTAGCCCTTTGGCTGAGGCCATGGAGTAGAAACCACATTCCTGGTTGAATCGGTCTTCCTAAATTCCTACTGTATGCTAGGAATTGGGAATATAGGAGAATGTGATATAGAACTTAGCCCTGGGGCATTCCAGTGTTCAGGGAGCACAGGCGACAAGGGAGATAATACCAGCAAAGAGGAGGAGCAGCCAGTCAGGCCGAGGTTTCGAAAGCCAAGTACAGAAACAGTTGCAAGAAAGGGAAAGTGACTGGGCTGCGAAAGCTGCTGAGAAGCCAAAGAGAGTGAAGTCTCAGACACGACTATTAGATTCAGTGCTCTAGTCAAGGGTAGTTTCACTGAAGTGATGATGATAGAACAAGAGCCCTAACGGCAGCTGGGAATAGTGGCTTGCACCTGTGATTTCAGCACTTTGGGAGGCCAAGGAGAGAGGATCCCTTGAGCCCAGGAGTCAAGAGCAGTCTGAGCAACATAGGGAGACCCCATCTCTACAGAAAGGTCAAAAGAAAAGATTAGTTGGGCATGGTGGCACACCCATAGTCCCAGCTACTCTGGAGGCTAAGGCAGGAGGATCACTTGAGTGATCGTCTCTCTGTTCTCCAGCCTAGGTGACAGAGCAAAATCTATTTCTAAAAGAAACAAAAAGCCCTGTTGCAGTGCGTTAAAGAGAGAATGAGAGGTAAGGGGGGAGAAGCATTGACTGACCATCTGATATGCTCAAAAGTCTGTTAGAGTTTTGCTATAAAAGAGGCTCAGCGCCCGTAGCACAGTGGTTACAGCACCAGCCACATGCACCGAGGGTGGCAGGTTCGAACCCAGACCGGGCCAGCTAAACAAGGACAACTGTAACAAAAAATAGCCGGGCGTTGTGGTGGATGCCTACAGTCCCAGCTACTTGGGAGGCTGAGGCAAGAGAATTGTTTAAGCCTAAGAGTTTGAGGTTGCTGTGAGCTGTGATGCCATGGCACTCTATCAAGGGCAGCATAGTGAGACTCTGTCTCAAAAAAACAAGAAAGAAAGCAAAGAAACAGGGTGGTAGCTGGAGTGGACACTGGATGGAAGGGCCAGAGGAAGTTGTTTGTAAGGTAGGAAACATTAGCTCATGTTCACAGGCTCACAGCACTGAACTGCTGAAGTGGGTGCATTGAAGAAGCAGAGGGGAGAGGGCCTGACTGTCATAAGGAGGAAGGGAATACAGTGAGCAACAGAAAGAGTGGCCTTAGAGCAGAACAGAGACAGCTCCTCCACTGTAACAGGAGGGAAGCAGAGCATGGGTTCAGTAGCACGGTGGGTTTGATGGTAAAGAGATGAAGAAACTGACTTAGGTTAAATAACCTTCCCAAGATTATACAGCTAGTAAGTGGCAGGATTCAAAGCCAGGGCTATCAAAGCTTATGCTCTGAACTTCTAAGCTAGATTGCTCTCGATATAGTATCTAGCATGCACCCCAACTCATTAAACATGTAAGTACCTACTGTGCACCCTATCTGCAGAGCTATGCTTGGAGATAGGAAGATGAGGTAGATGTGGTCCTTGCCCTCAAGGACCTTGCAGTATAACAAAAGGAGATAAGCAGGTACTATGAAGTAACAGTTCAGATGAGAGAGGTATTTGTAAGGTGCCCTGGACAATAGCAGGAACTCTAAGAATCCAAGTGTGCCCCTGAGGCAGAGTCCTAGGAAGTGAGGAGGAGTTGACCTTCCGACTGGAGGAATAGCCCGGCAGTTACAGAGGCTTAGAATTATATTGTCTTGCTAGCTGTGGTGGTTGTTCCTGTGTTTTGTTTTTGTAGTTTTCTCCCTTTTCTTCCTTCACCTTTTCTCTACGTTCTCCCTCTTTTCTCTCTCTTATGAAATCCTGCTGGCCTAGCTCCCTGTCTAGAACATGTGCCAGCTTATCTGTCCATCCTGGGCGTCACCCAGATGGACATGATGACCTGCCCTCCCTTTCGGCTGTGGACAAGGGACAGTGGAGTGTTGCTGCTGCATAAAGTCAAAGGAGGCACAAGGGAGGCGTGACTGTCTGCAGGGTTGTATCTCAACAGCAGTCCTAGCATGGAGAAAACTAGAAAATACTCTCCCCTTTCCCTCAGCCCCATTTCTTTGTACTTACCACTTAAAAATAGCAACCCATTCGGAGCCTTTGATTAGGTCTGGGTCATAGTAGTGTGGCGGTAAAACTAAGGGAGTTGACATCTTTTTGCAAACGATCTTTCTTTCTTTTTTTAGAGATAGAGTCTCATTTATCGCCCTCGGTAGAGTGCCGTGGCTTCACAAGTCACAGCAACCTCCAGCTCTTGGGCTTAAGTGATTCTCTTGCCTCAGCTTCCCGAGTAGATGGGGCTACAGGCGCCCGCCAAAATGCCTGGCTATTTTTTTGTTGCAGTTTGGCCGGGGCTGGGTTCAAACCCGCCACCCTTGGTATATGGGGCAGTGCCCTACCCACTGAGCCACAGGCGCCGCCCGCAATCTTTCCTACTGTAAAGGCCATGGAACTTAGAAAAGGAAAGGTGGGGGCCCCCTATTTTTACCAACTATTCACTCGCCACTTACCCAATGATATATATATTTTTTTGAGACAGAGTCTTACTCTATCACCTTGGATAGAGAGTGCCTTGTCATCACAGCTCACTGCAACCTCAAACTCCTGGGTTCAAGCAATTCTCAGCTTTTTGAGAAGCTAGGACTATAGATCCCCAACACCATACCTGGCTAGTTTTTTCTACTTTTTTAGAGACAGGGTCTCACTCTTGCTTAAGTTGGTCTGAAAATCCTGAGCTTCGGCAATCCGTCTTGACCTTCTAGAGTGCTAGGATTACAGGTGTGAGCTACCACACCCAGCCTTTACCACCCGATGATAATTATCCTCCTTACCTATGATTTAGTCTTCTCTTTTTATCACCTCTCTTGGTTTATTTACTAGGTGTGCTTTTCTTACAATGGCTTTATCAAAGATAACAGGTTGCTAAAGAGAACTTCATTTTTTATAACAGTTAGGGAAAGATTAATCTTTACTTTTTAATTGGGTTAAAAATAAGCAAGATTGGTGGTGACTGTAGCTCAGTCGGTAGAGCACTGGCCATGTACACCAAGACTGGCAGGTTCAAACTGGGCTAGCTTTAAAAAAAAACAATGACAACTGCAACAACAACAAAATACCTGGGTGTTGTGGCAGGTGCCTGTAGTCCCAGCCACTTGGGAGGCTGAGGCACGAGAATCGCTTGAGCCCAGGAGTTTAAGGTTGCTGTGAGGTGTGACGCCACAGCACTCTACCTAGGGCAACAGTTTGAGACTCTGTCTCAAAAAAAAAAAAAAGAAAAGAAAGAATCAAGATTGTAGACTTTTATTTTTTTATTTTATTTATTTATTTTTTTTGAGACAGAGCCTCAAGCTGTCACCCTGGATAGAGTGCTGTGGCATCACAGCTCACAGCAACCTCCAATTTCTGGGCTCAAGCAAGTCTTTTGCCTCCGCCTCCCAAGTAGCTGGGACTTCAGGGGCCCGGCCATTTTTTTTGTTGTTGCAGCGCCGTTGTTGTTTGGCGGGCCCGGGCTGGATTCCAACCCGCCAGCTCAGGTATACGTGGCTGGCGCCTTAGCCCGTTGAGCCACAGGCGCCAAACCAAGATCGTAGAATTTTAGATCTAAAGTGGCAAAGAAACCATTAGCTTCCTCATTTCTCTCGTTAGAAGACTGGCAGCCAGAGAGATGAAGCATAGCTACAACGGGACATTAGTGGAAATTGAACAAATGTCTCCTCTCATTTGTTCTCTCTCTATTACACTGTTGCTCTGTGATATTAATAACTCAGGGGTAAAGGCTGTTCCAAATAATGTTGCCTTCCTATTTTCGGTGAACCACATCACAGTCTTTGCTGGGTTTAGGCAATAGGTTACCGAGTCAGTCTGTACATGGCCATCTTGTGTGTGACTGTGCTTTCTGTGGTTGTGTGCTGGGACCCAGCTCCGGGGTACGGTAGAACGGGAAGCAGAGGAATGGCCGTGGGAGGGGAGAGGAGCATGACTGCCACAGTAGCGGTCCGCTTCTTAATTGGACCAGGACAGTGTTTACTTGTTATTCACTTGGTTTGAGGGAAATGAAAGTTTTATTACATTCTTAGTCTAGTGCCATGAAGTCAACCAGATTTGGGTTCAAATGTTGGATGATTTATTCAAACTCTCAGACTGTTTCTTTTATCTACAATGAATGAAAGATAATATATGCCCTCCTTGCAAGGAGGTAAAGATGGAAATGAAAACTTAAACCAACTCGCTAATGTGATCATAGCACACAGGACAGGCTGAAAAGACGGAAGCTGCCAGAGCTGTCACTGTGGCTGCTGTGGTTCAAGAAGGTGCAGGGGGACAGAGCAAGTGAAAGGAAAACCTCCCTTGAATATCACATTAAAGAGTCTAGAGACTCCTCCAGGAGCTACAGAGAATCTAAAAGGCACTAATAGCCCAGCAGGTGTTTGAATCAAGGAGAAAGAGGTTGTGAAGGACAACAGAACCATTGATAGTTACAGCTGGAGTGATCAGAGGAGTCAGGTATAGATGGGTAGATTGGGTCCCAGAGAGAATAACTAGTTTACCCAAGAATAAATAATCTAATTTTAATAAAGCATATAATCTTGGCCTCCTGAGGGCTCTTTATATTATTTCATAAACAGGGATTAGGAAAAAGTTCAAGGAATCATTCCTAGCCATCTGATAAATGACCAGACAACCAAAAGAGTAATCTTATTAAGGCCTTTTAGTATGCGACTCCTCTACTTAAAACTCTGCACTATCCATTGAATAAAATAAATAGTATTCATGTACTTTGGGACCCATGCCACCCCTCCAGCCTTCTCCCTCATTCTTCCTACATATTGTATCCTTTAAACTATTCCCCATTTCTTAGTCCTCCACACGTGGAGATCCTGGGCTGTTCAAATGCCACCACTCCAGGGGCCACCCTGGGACTTTGCTTTGTCTCCACTGCTGTTTGAGTCGGTTATACTGCACTTATCACATTCGATCTTACTTACACTGGGTTGCTCCTGCACTACAAGGCTGCACCAAATTGTTCATCCTTTCCTGCACTGTTGCATGTATGACAGGGGTCTATCTACTGTTGTTGAATGCAGATAAGTATTTTATACCTGCCTTTCTGATTTCTGGCCTCATTCTCTACTTCCTAAAAATGTTGTATGAATTAGCTAGAAAAGAGATTTAGGAAATGAAAGTTTTTGATGCTCCTCTGGTGTGACATGTATCTGGGAAAATATGAAGGTGTATATAACTCTGTTCTTCTGGAGAAGAGTTTTTACACTGTTAAATATCCTACATAGCAGACTAGAGTAAACTGAAGTACTTTTTCTTTCTTCAGTGGGACGTCTAATGTGCCTGCAGACGGAAGCTTGAATGGTTTGTGATTTGAATCCAATGGTTTGTGATTTGAAAAAGCAAAGCCCTCAAAGGAGGAAGAGTTCTGCCTCTAAGTAAAGGGAAGGGAGTCCAAGGGTTTCAGATGTCCAAGGATTGGGAGGGTGGATTTAGAGTACAAGGAAGGGAAGTCCAGTTTGAGCTGCATAGGACAGCATGTATTTATTCGCCTGGTGGCTTCCTAAAGGATTAAAGAGACTGATATGTGACCTCATCTGGGGCTTTTAAAGGGGGCTGTTTCTTTCACATAGCTTTTTCTGCAAAGCGTTTAGAGGAGCAGAATGTTTCTGTCTTTACCAAGTAAAGCAGCCAAGCCAGTTTGACCAGCTTGAGGGAAACACCAAACAAAGCTGCCAACTCCAATCACGTGAACTAGTTACTAATTATCTTCTGGCATCTGAGGAAAAGATAGAGTAGCTCACTGATTGGATCCTGAGGTTGAAATAACTCCACATCTCTCAATGCTCCAACCAACAGGAAGAGAGGCTCTCCAGTGCTTTGGGAGGTGTTTTATGCAAGATAGATCCAGCCTTAGGCTAGACTGCACCTGTCCACAGCCCAACCCAGCCCATGGAAAGGAGAAACAAAGCCTGTGTCTTTAAGCATAGTGAGTATGTGTGAAACCCAGGCACCCAGCAAAGGAAGAGAAGTAGAAAACAAGAGGCATTGGGAGTACAGCGACTGCAAGAGCCTCCGGAAGAGGAATTGGAGTGAGTGGGATGAACTTCACAGAGAAAATGACTGGGGGCCCAGGTACCGGGCCAGCCGCCAGAATCGGCCTTACAGAAAAAGGGACTGTGGATACTGGGACTTGGAGCAGAGTGAACCAAGCTACACGGACTATGGGGAAGCAGATGGAAGTGGAAAGGACTGTGTGTACCACAGAGGCTTGTGGAGTCTAGAAAATGTAGATTATGGGAATGCCAGCCCCAGGACAAAGGATAACTGGCTAACAGGAAGCCCAGCTGAGACTTGGGAAGCTGCAGGATACGGAGAGATGAATGGCTCTGCGGATCATAAGAATCCGGAGGACCCTAAAAAAAACGAACGATGGACTAGCAGTAGGAGTTTGGATGATTCTTTGGGAAATTTAGGTCAATCTCGAATGTGGTATTTGGACCACAGGAATTTTAATTATAATCTTAAGGATCGTCAAGAAACTGATTTTTATTATAGCGATCTCAACAATTTATATCATGTTCCTGGGAATTATACTAATGGTCAGTCTGTGGACTTTTTGGACCTGAAAGGTATCAATGAAGATAAAGGATTTGTCAGATTCTATGAAAAGGACAGGTGTGTTTATCAAAAGGATAAAATCTATCCCAAAGCAAAGACTAATCTCATATATCAGGGTAATTTTTATACAGAAAATAAGGGCTGTGGTACTTTATTGACAGATATTGAGTATGAGTCTCAGAATTACAGAGGAGCAGATTCTTTATGTAATTTGGAGTATAATGGCATTGACAGACCGGAACTGATGGCACTAGGGGGTGGCAGCATCATCCCAGATGGCCAGCAGTATCAGTGTGCTAGGGGAGGGCAAGAAAGACATCATTTCAGGACTCCTCTGAGCCCTTCCTTGGAGAAGAAGACCCGGCATTTAGAGGAAGAGAGAAAACTAAACGACCCAGAGACTTGGAGAAGGAATAGTTGTTTCCGCCGCACAGCACCCAGCACCCTGAGGCGCTCAGAGTTTGTGCAAAATAGGAAGAAAACCCAAGGTATGAACTCAGCCAGCCTCCTGAGAAGGACATAGTATAGAAATAGATTAAAAGGGCAGTCAGCAGGTACCAGGAGCATTCGTGTACTCAAACTTGTGCCCCAAAGTTCTTACCACGCGTATCTTGAGTGAGAGCAACCTTAGGGATTCTGTTCTGTGGAAGGCATTATAGACCACAAGATTAAATGTGGTGTCGTGACTAGGTAGCATGCCAGGTGCCACTCATGGGGACGTTCGTTGATTCTTGATTTCATCAGGTGTCTCTAATCGCTAGCCTCTTTCCATTCTTTAATGTCTGTGTTCCTCTTGTGAGACCGTCACCAAGTTAAAATTTATTTTCCTGGCATATTTTTTTTCTCTTAGTCCCTAAACTTCTTCAGACTTTAATAGATAAGAGGTCTTGTCTTATTTTATAGATTATTCATTCCTTGACCTATAGGAATCTTAAGTGAATGATGAGCACTAAATCTCTCATGAAATTCAGATGATTCCTCACCGCGCTTTCTACACGTTAAGAATCCAGATGACTTCATCTCGCCAAGCCTTAACTAAGTTATCTGCAAAATGGGACTCGTCAGAGTCTTTATCATGCCTTGGTTCTTTCTGTCTTGTCATTGTAGTTTCTTTTCTTTTGAAGTTCTCTGAAATGAACTTTATTTAGTTTTGCTGTGTTGTTTTTATGGTTCCTGGATTCCCTGTTAAACTTTTTTTTTTTTTTATGTTGTATCTTGTCCTCATGTCAAGCAGCCTTCCTGGTTCTGCCCAATTTGAGGGAGTTCAGGTTAT
Organism: Arctocebus calabarensis; assembly: GCA_963573935.1. Classification (NCBI taxonomy): domain Eukaryota; kingdom Metazoa; phylum Chordata; class Mammalia; order Primates; family Lorisidae; genus Arctocebus; species Arctocebus calabarensis. The sequence goes on along the minus strand of CAUYON010099003.1, from coordinate 678 downwards.
AACCGGACAGTAAGAATGTGAACTATCTGGAAATTCCACCTTATACCCTCCACCGGAGTGGAGGCTTTCTTGTTAGGTCTCCTTCAGACTGGGTTGGCTGGTGAGGTTTGTTCTGGGGGCCCTCAAAGACTGAAAAGATAAGCCCTGCTGTGGTCCCAGATCCTCCAACATGGGCTCCATTTAACTTGAATTTCCAGGGCACCATTTGGGACAAAGCAGGCTTTCAGCCTGCACTTTCCAAGATAAAAATGAAACCAAACCCGGCTGAGAAGCTGAGGTATTTAGCAGCTAGTCACTTTTTTTCTGGGTGCATTTTCTCTCTAAAATGATAGGGATTGGATGACTTCTAAATTCCTTCCAGCTCACCAAAAAAAAAAAAAAGAAAGAAAGAAAAGGTCTGATTCTCTGATCCTTGCATTGCTTTTCCTATTTTCTCTTCCCTTCCCCCACATCTGTTCCTTCAGTGAACTTTGTCTCCTGTCTGTAGTTCCTTATTGTAGGAAGCCTCCTAACTGTAATCGACAGGTGCTTACTCTGTTGGACTTAACAGGAGTCAAACCACTCTCTCTGCGGTGTTGTAATGTGCCCTATGAGCTCTCTGAAATCAGCTCAGTTTCACCTTTTCTCATCTCCATTTTTACAACTATTTCTTTATATTTGAGGACTTAACTTTTTTTT
>CAUYON010098997.1:0-11538 GCA_963573935.1 Arctocebus calabarensis | reverse complement strand
ATTCCTGGGCTCAAGCAAGTCTCTTGCCTCTGCCTCCCAAGTAGCTGGGACTGCCCGCCACAACGCCCAGTTGTTTTTTGGTTGCAGTCGTCATTTTTGTTTGGTAGGCTTGGGCTGGATTCGAACCCACCAGCTCAGGTGTATGTGGCTGGCACCTTAGCCCATTGAGCTACAGGCGCCGAGCCATTCTTAAGCCTTTGTATTTCTCACTTGATATCTACCCAGAAGGTGTCTCACTCACCTTTGGCATTTCAGGTCCTGTCTGTAGGCTATTGTTCTGCCACTGGGAGCTCCAACGTGCATTGTTTCCCTGAGCTGCAGATTTCAGCATCTCCTAACAACACCACTCAGATGTTCCACAGGCATCTCTCAAGTTAGCACATCTAAAAATGGTGCCTCTTTTAACCCCTCTCTCATTAAACCGTGTGCTTATATTTCTTGTTTCAGAGCTTGGCACCACCATGCTCTACATTCTGGTACATTCTTAATTCCTAATTTCTTCAGCTTTACAAACAATAAGCCAAGAGATCTCATTGATGGTGCTACCTCAGTATCATTCAGATTGATCTATCCACTTCTCTCCATTTACTTTTTCCTTTCAGGTGAGTCTCTCGAGGCAGGGAGCCCCCAACAAAATAGGGAAAAAAGGAAATGGAGAGAAGTGGATAGATAATCTGATGGATAGTCAGAAGTGGATAGATAGATAGTCTGATAGTCAGCTCACCTGACTTCAAGGTGGAGAGTGGCAGGAAGTGAGACTCTGTGGGTAACCAGGGCCGGAAAATGCTGTTCCCCACATATCATTCTATATTCTGGTGTCATCCTATGACTTGGAAGTGTCTGATCAGTGTACACTACCTTCCAGTTGATCCTTTTGCTTATATACAGAGAATTACAGAAAGTAGTCTGATTGTGACACTCCTTTACCTAAGACACCTTGAAATCTAAGCTCTAATCAAACAGGATTATTTCAAATTTCCTAAATATGTCATGCTTTTCTTCTCCTCTAAACTTTTTTATAGTTTGCAACTCTGCCTGGAACATCTTGCTATTTGCCTTTATCTGATCAGTTGTATTTGCTGTTCAGGAATCAGAGTAGATGTTATTTCTTCTGAGAAACTAGCTTAGACCTTCACCTCCTACTCCCAACTCAAGACTTTGCTAGACCTGGCTTAGCACCGTATAATTACTCTTTAGTAAACACTATCCTACTGTAGGAATGAATGGTTTAATGACCTTTTTGGCTTACAGCTCTAGATAGCCAATAACTAATTAGTCTCATCTACTTCCTGTGACATTGATGTCACTAAATGTGACAGCAGTCACTAACCCGAAGAAACAAGTAAATTACACTTAGATCTTATATCACTGAGAATCAAATGATACATTTATACCTAAGAATAACAATTGTTCTATATTAATCTGATGGATGTTAGATTATTAGTTAAAACAGTTCCTTACTATAGTAGTACTAAAAAAGATTGGATTTTATCCATTTATTACTCTAGTGACTTCTTAAAAATGTAGTTTAAGTGTATGTTCAAAAGTGTTTTCCTTTTTAAAGGTGATTTTCATCCTTAAGAACTTTTACATTTTATTTCATTATAGCAATTTCTTATGTATTGCTATGCATGGTGTCAAAGTAAAAATGTGGTATTTCTCTTGTCTCCTGTTTTGACAGTGGATAACTGAGGCTGATAGCAAGGTCTTCAACCATTAAAATGAAATTTGGTGACTTTTCTTTTGCTGTAAAGAATTCACTACATAGTCAATGTATTAATATTTTCTAAAAATTTGTTTTTGATTCTAAGCATTTAAGGCAAGAAGGTTTATTTATTTTTAAACATAGCATTATTTTTTATTAACTCAAGATTTTTGTAAACTTTATTTGCTCTCTTGAGTATTTCAATAGTTGATTATCTTTTTTTTTTTTTTTTCAATAGTTGATTATCTTATAATTTCTTATTTTTTTCTCTTTTGGCAGGAAGTGACTGTTTCTCTCTTGAAGAGGCACATATCCCAAACATTTATTGATGCAAAACAAACCACTCTTATCTTACTGGTGCAAAACTATACATTTTATTATGAACACAGATTTTGTATTTTAGAAATTCAGAAAATGTTCAGTAAGTGTCTTAGTTCAGTCTATGCTTCTATAATAGAATACCATAAACTAGGCAATTTATTTAAGGTGAAAGAAATTTAATTGGCTTCTCATTCTAGCCATTCTTGGAAGCCCAAGATCCCAAGATCAAGAGGCCATATCTGGTGAGGAGATGTTGGTGCATAATAAAATGATATAAGGGCCAGTGGACACGTGAGACAGAGGAAATCAGGCTGAACTCATAAATTTATCAGGAGCCCATTCCCAAGATAACTAATCCACTTAGGAGGTACAACATTAAAACATTCATAAGGTCAAAGCCCTTATGAACTAATCATGTAGGCCCTACCTCTTAACACTACTACAAAGGCAGTTCAATTTCCACATGAGTTTTTGATGAAACATGCAAACCATAGCTGTGAGGATGGCATGATTGGGGCTTTCAGTGAAAATAATCGAATAGAGATGATTCACTAGTTGGGGAATGAATCAGTAAGCCCCCTAAATAGTCAGTATTTATTCACATGTCTGGGAGTTGTTGACTATTTGGGGGGATTTAGCTGAACTATTGGCCAGAGTGAGATGAGGCATCAATATGGGTTAGATTGGGCTTCCTCACACCCAACAATCACAACTACAAAAGACAATGCCAGAACTAAACAAATTAACCAAAACCAAGCAAATGCTTGACATTTTTATGATCTAACCATGGATATCATAAAGAAGCATTTCAACATACTCTATTAGAAGAGGTGCTCTCAAATGTCAGCTGAGGTTCTAGGGGAGAGGACTCCCACCTCACCACTAAGTGTCATGTTATATAAACATGTGAGATCGGAAATATTGCAGTGATCCTCTTTGGAAAACACAATGCTTTCTTCTTTTTCTTTTCCTGATTGTTGTTGGTTTTTTTTTTTTTGGATGTTTTGTTTTTATTTTTTCTTGAGATAGAGTCTCAATCTGTTGATGCTGGCCAGAGTGCCTTGGTGTCATAGCTCAAGGTCCGGGGGTCAAGCAGGCCTCCTACCTCAGCCTCCCTAGTAGCTGGGACTATAGCGTGTGCCACTATGGGGAAAATATACCAAAACCTTTTAGAGAATAAGGAAGATATAATATACTGCTAAACTACTCTAATTATGGGCCAAATCACAATCAGTATTAAATTTAGGACATACTGTGTCACAGGGGTCCTCAAACTATGGCCCGCGGGCCACATGCGTTGTGAATTGTATTTGTTCCTGTTTTGTTTTTTACTTCAAAATAAGATATGTGCAGTGTGCATAGGAATTTGTTCATATATATATATTTTTAAACTATAGTCCAGCCCTCCCACGATCTGAGGGACAGTGAATTGGCCCCCTATTTAAAAAGTTTGAGGACACCTGTGTAGAATATGCCTTAATCTGTCAAGTCCCATTCCTGGAAACAAGAAAACATAGCACCCAAAGGTTCTCTGGAAGGTACACATGCTGCCTACACTCTTCTCTGACCCCCACACCTCCCAAGGTTGTGATAGATGCTCCAGATGAGGAATCATGAGCTCCAGGTCCTCACTGGATGACCCTGAGCAAGTCATTTGACCTCTTTAGATTTCAATTTCTTAAATGTAACATGAGGAAGTAGACTAGAGTGATCCCAACATTCTAAAAGATTTTGTGATCATGGCTTCATTTGTACTTTACAGGAAAGCTGAAAACTGGCAACCTAGAATTCTTTAAGAGATATACTTTTATATGCACAGAGGAGGGTGATTAAACATTTGACCCACATTCCTCTTTTCTCAAAGTTTTCTACCCGAGAAGTGGTTTATGTAATCTTCTGATCATTCCACCCAATTAGCTATTTATGTGGCACTTAATACTAGCACCTAGTTTCTTGACAAGGACAAAAAAAATTGTATCACTTACATTTAAAAAACACATCAGGCAGTTTCTAAACAGATACTTATTTGCACATAACTTTTGAATTCTTTACTACTATGTGCATAATATACTGTAAAATCATTTCCACAGCAGTAGAACTACAGCTGGTGTTTAGTGGATAAATCAAGTATCTTATAACTTCTGGGTGAACCTAGGAAAGGTTCTCCAGTTTCCTTGGAAGAACTTATATTGTTACAAATTACAAATTCTGTGCCTCCCTTTAGCCGTTTATGATTCTTTAGAAGGGAAAGGGCATAGGTAGAACATTTAAATCTCAAAATAAGTGCAAATATAAATTATTTTTAAATTGGGAGGTGGGCATAAAACTCATTCAAATATCAATATTTATACTTTTATTTTTAATTAAGGATTTTTACCTATCCATTCTTATGTATGGAATAAATTATGTTAATGTTTATATTTTGACTTGTAGAAGAAAAATGTATGAGGGATTTTTTTAAACCTATAAAGTTTTAGATGTATAAATTGGTTATAAGATGTTAAGATTACTTTTGTTAAGTATTAAGATGTAAGAGATGATCCAGTTATGCCTTAGACAAATCACACAAAGAAATCTACATATGGACCCAGATATAAATTTTTATAAAGCAGAAACCCATGTACTCCTTTAATGTTATTTGAAATTTCAAAATAAATTAAGTAAGAGGAAGAATAAAACAACTAAACACCCCCTTCTCCCCAAAAGTATTAAGATATGCTTCTCTTTCACCTTTCTATCTGAATGTGTTGGTTTCAGTTAGGGTGGGTATTACATAAAGTTCTTATAATTTTCATATTTATCTTCATAAAAGATATAAGCTTCTTATATACCTCAAAGTTTTTAAATTAAAGTGATTGTAGTTAATTTTTGATATTTAAAAATTTTCAGTGGAGGGAAGAAAGTGGGAACAACAATTAATGAAGGAATGATTTAGTGACTTAAATTTAATGAAACATTTCCAGAAATAACGTTGTCAGCTTCATGACACCAAACTTTCTGAATCCAAAAGAAACCCTGTAGTTTAAAAAAAAAAAAAAAAGACGTCTTCAATTTATTACCTTCATCCCCCTACATGTGCGATCAGCATTACTAAGACAAAAAATTATCTCTGTAATTGTATTGCACTAAGGAATTTATTTGTTTTCAGTATTTTCCATAGCCTACAGTGAGCGTATCAAGTAGTATACTAAAGAAGTGTTGCAAGGTACTGAACCATGACTAATTTATTACCTGTAGAAATGCCTTAACACTTAATAAGGTGTTAATTGCATTCAGGTGACACACTGTAGTTGGAAAGATAATTTGGTGCACCTTATCTGCGCTGAGGGAAGTGTGGAAAGCATTCAGGTTACGCTATAGTAGGAAGGGCAAGTTCCTGCAGCTCATCAGCAGTTGATAATGGATACTCAGCAGTCTAACTAGTAAACGCCATTTCAACATTAATGAAAGGCATTTCAATTAATAACGAGAGAAAATGGAAATTTTGTTTTTGAATATTTTGACTTGCTTTCTGTTAAAAAGGCATTGGTATGACTAACAGGAGTATAAATTGCTTATTTAAATGCTCATTTTCCCTATGAGTAAGTCAATTAAGAGCTGTATGGTATCTACCCTGAATGACACCAAGATATCAAGATAGAAAGTGGAAAATTCCATGAATCATCCTTTGGTGCGCAAGTGTCCGAAAATGAGGGTATGAACTAGGGTCAGTGTTATAGTTGAGAGAACTGAGTGCAAGATCATAGAATTTTGAGTTGCTTTTAAATCTGCTGTCACACATGAGCTTGCCTTGTCACAGGTGTACAACAGAGATAGAAAGCTACATCTTTACTCCCTGTGACAATTTCTAGTATTTCCTTAGGATTCAGGATCACGTGCATTTTATTTTACACACAGATCTTATTTAATATTAACAAATGATTAGCATTTATAGTAGATCTGTATGTTCTAAACCAAAATAAGTAAATATGAATTTAAAAGGTTTAAAATCATTACAGGTTTCCAGATCCATGCTGGTTTAGCTTTCTGTTCTTCGTATTTCAGCACCCAGAACCAAATGAATAGTTGATATTTGTGTTTTCATTAGTTTCATTTTGGCTTAATATAGGCACAGAGTTGGCAAAAATGTAATCGTTACCATGTAAAAATAACGGCAGACATTTATGGAGCACAAAATTTAGCCTAAACACTGTTGTAGTTTTATCTGGGTCATTGCATTTAATTCTCGTAATAGCTCTGTGAAGCAAGTACTGGTTTTAGCCTCTGTTTCCCAGATGAGGAAACTAGAGGTGAATTTAGGAAGACTGTTGTTGCCTGCCTAGTACATGGAGCTTGCTAGGATCTGGAGTAGGGCCTGCTCACATTTTTTTGATGTCTTAGGATCGGATATCTTATAACTTGAGTGAGTGAAACTTGAATGAAAGTTGTTTTATTCTAGAATACATGCCTATTAGGTATATTTTCGTTTATGAAATCAGTTTCACTTATTTGAATTTTTTCTCATTTGTTATACTTCAATTGCCAGATAGAAATTGGCAGGACTGTAGCAGTCCTGCAGAAATCTCAATGTTCCAATACTGATGGGATGTCTTATGGCACAGCTACACCTGCCTGTTGAAAAACCTTGAAGATGGGCCACCTGCAGTGATAGTTTAGTGATTAGTACTAAAAGAAGTTGTTTTCTAATAGTACGGTTTGTAACACTGGAATTGAAGCATGACTCATTGGCTGTGATTTACTCATCTGGCTGATGCTGAAATATCTGCTCATGAGTCATCAATGTGGTGCTCGTACAATATTATTCAAATAATGCAACTCTAAAAAAAGAGTATTTTGAGAAACAGTAGGAAAGCTCATTTATATTCACTATGTTCACCACTTTTTGTTTTCTTTTTATGGATAATGTGTGGGATTTGAAAAGACTTGAAAAACTATTAAAATTTAGGAAATTCAAAGGGTCAGATATATTCCTGAGTGAGGGAGTGTACAATTTACGCAAATTAGTCCATTCTAACCATTGCTCCTTTCAAACCTCCCATATTTTTATGTGTATGATATCTGTCTTACATGGGGGATTAAGAATCACCCTAATAGAAAAAATAAGCAATAAAAATTCAACAGGCAACCTGAGATGGGGAGGAAAAGACTAGAAGGGAACGTTTAATGTGACAAGGAATGAGATTGTGTCCTTAGGAATATTTTAAATAATTAATGAGTACACATAAGATAATACACACTAACACACATATTAACTGCCAGGCAAGGTAATAAAGCACCTGCATTTTTATAACATGAATAAACTGCTATAAGACTTCTTGGAAGGGGTAGTTGATTTCTGAGTGGGTGATGTGGAAAATATTCATCAAGAAGGTAATATCTGAGCTGGACCTTGAACTATGGCTAAGATTTAGAGGCATCCTACGTAGAAGTAATGGAATTAGAAGAGGCATAATGATAGCACTGTGTAGGATTCATTAGTTGGAGAAATGAGTTAATTAGGACCTGCATGGTGATTATGACAGTAGGAAGTGGAGAAATGAGGCAAAGGGGAAACTGTGAAAAAAGACTCTCTGGATATCTCATGTCCATGCCGTGAATGTCTCGCAGTGTACAGTGGACCCTCATCTTGGCAGGTACAAAAAGCCAGAGGTCATCCCATTCTGGGTCCGGGAAACTGACAACCGAATAGACACACACATGCAGAGTGAAATGAGAAGGCCAGTTCCTTTCTTTATTTTTTTTTTGACAACTTTCACAGAAAAATATAACAGAGGAAGTAAGAAAATTCAAGTTTGCTTAACTTCTATGTTAGAGCTATTTAACTAGTACAAATTATCTCTTTAGGCTTGATCTGTTTGTAAACACTTTGTTTTACTTGAAACGTTATCCCGTACATTTTAATGCTACCAAGATCTCAAATACTTACTGTTTCTTCTCTTTGCTGGCTCTCTGTAGAAGTCCCCACTGCCTATTTAGTGACACATGCAGCAGATGACTTTGGAGAGACTCCTGGGCTCCTGCTGTGAAGGTGAATCTGCTCTAGCAAATCCACATCCAATTGGTTTGCCCTCCTGCCTTCATCATGTGGCTGCCATGTACCCCTGAGTTGGCTAAGCCATCATGTGGAGCTCCCTTAGACATTGGTCACTAGTTATCAGTGGCCTGGCCTTGGCTCAGCTCTGTCCCCCTCCCCCTCCACAGGTGTTCGTGGTCTATCCTCATTCCTGATGGAGGAAAATGCAATTCCCTACTTTATATTTTATTTCTGTGTTAGAGTTTCTTAGGTACGATGGGCAAAAGTTCTTTTTATTTCTGTTTTCTTTGTTCAAACACACATACACACACACACACACACACACATGCACGTGCGACTTCCTGGTGGTGCAGAGCCATCATATGGACCAAGATCAGTTCCAAACTACAGTGATCTACCGTTATCACTTTCTGCTTATTTGCCATAGTTTCACTTGCTGCAGTGGTTTTGATAACCCACAGTCAACCACAGTCTGAAAATATTGAAGGGAAAATTTCAGAAATAATCAACTTATAACTGTTAACTTGCTTGCCATTCTGAATAGCATGATGAAATCTCCTACCCTCCCACTCTGTCCTCCCATCTCTCTGTCTAGTGGAAATGCATCTGCCCACTAGTTACCTAGATGCTGTCGTGGTTACCAGGCAGACTGTCACAGGTACACGGTGCTTGTGCTCAAGCAACCTTTACGTTCCTTCAAGTGGCTCCAAAGCTTAAGAGTTGTGAGGCTGGTGATACAGAGGAGCCAAAAAAATCCATCACGTGCTTCCTTGAAGTGAAAAGACAAAAGTTCTCGACTTAAGAAGGAAAAAAAAAATCGTTTGCTGAGGTTGCAAAGATCTATGGTAAGTATGTAATGGTAGAAAAAGAAATCATGCTGTTTTGTTGCCCCTCAAGCTGTGAAAGCTATGGCCACAGCGTGTGAGAAGGGCTTAGGTACCATTGGGAAGGCATGGAATTTGTGGATGGAAGACATGACCGGAAACGTGTTCCCACTGACAGTGGTCTGGATTGATACTCTCCAAGGTTTGAAGATCCCGGTGATCAGGGGTGGATCCTATTCCATACAGATAAGGGGGACTCAGAATCTCCTCGTCTCTTTAGTCTTGTGGCCGAGGCTGGGTCTTCACCCAGACTTCTTTATCCAGAGTGAATTATCCCCAAATGCCTAACCTCTATCCCTGCAACTTTGCTTCTGTTACCTGCCCCAGATTCATCATATCACATACCTTTTATCTCAGTAGCAGCATGACCTGTTTAGAAATTAACGTTAGATACTCCTCTCTGCAGCAGAGTGACCCATTTAGAAATTACCTTGCATTACCCAAAGGAACAGTTATTTTATCAAAAACATACACACACTTGAATGTTTATAGCAACACATTCACAACTGCAAAGACGTGGAAACAACCCAGGTGCCCACCAGTACATGAATAGACTCATTAAAATGCAGCACTATGTATATGTATGCCATTGAGGACTATTGAGACAGTGAAAAAAATGGTGATCTAGTATCTTTTGTAACCTGAACGGAATTGGAGATCATTCCTCTAAGTCAGTGGTTCTCAATCTTCCTAATGCCACGACCCTTTAAGACAGTTCCTGAGGGTCACCACCTATAGGTTGAGAACCGCGACTCTAAGTGAAGTATCACAGGAAGAGAAAATCAAATGCCACATGCATTTGATACCAAACTGGAGCTAATTCATCAACTCTATGTGCACACATGGAAGTAAAAGTCAAAGAAAATATAGTAGATGGGGGGAAGGGGAAATGACTGAATTTATATCTAACTGGCATAGCGGACTACATGGGTAAGGGGTACCCTTAAAATTTTGACTCAATCTGTACCAAGCAAACTATGTAACCAAAACTTATGTTTTGGTACAGGGGTAACTTGTGTACCCCTGTAAAATATAGAAATAAAGGGGGAAAAAGTAAAGAAATAAGGTGGAAAAAAAAAGAAAAAAAATTACCTTGCATTTTTTTTTCAGTGTGTTTTGTGTAATTTCTGTCTTTCCTTTGCTGCAGGGAGAACACTTCCAGTCTGTTCTTGGGCCAGGGTTGCATATTTGGAAGGAATAAAAATTGTCCACTATGCCAAGGTAAACAGAAATTCGCAGGTCTAAGATCTGGATCTTTTTTGTCCCTAGGAAGATGTACAGGGTCTTTTCTGAAGGCTGTGATCTTGACATTCTGCTAGGCAGTGAAGAACCATTGCTATACAAAGAGGAAGAGTGAGATAGAAAGTAAAGTACCCAGTGTGGGGTAGGAAAAACAAGCCTGAGAAGGTAAACAGTGGTTTCAGATCCATAAGGACAGAGACTGAGATGACAAAGGGCTTCCTGTGGGCTGAAAATACATGGGACCATGAGCTGTAGCATTGGGAGTCTGGGTGCACCGGGTGTACGTACCTACTCTTGGCCCAGAGAAAGTAAAGCTACTGGGCAACAGTCCTCCCAGAAGGACCATGCCTGCTGGGTAGGGCTTTTCTTGGGTTGGCCCAGAATTGCAGCTCTGGGCAGGTCGTGAAGAGCTGGAGTCCAGTATGACATAGAGTTTGCTGTCCGTATGTGGCAGCAAAGTACAATGGCAGCTGCAGAGATGCCAGGATTCCTTCCTTCTAGAGAATGAAAGTAGGATGACCTTTTTGCATTGGATAACTCCTAGAATCCTTAAAAAATCCATGGCAGAAGTGGACAGCTACTTGACTTTCTCTAAAGCTGGTAGATGAAGTCTCAACTTGCTACATATTTATCGTTAAACATAAAGACATGTAGGATTGCTTATTTCTTTGGGGTATTAAACAGTTCTCCAAGCCCTACAAAAATCAATGGTATTTGCAAATAAATATAGTAAAGATGTTTGTAGAGAGGGTGCATAAATGTTGCTCCCACCCCTCATCAGGCAGGTCCAGCTCTCAGTCTTTTTAAAAAAAATTTTTTTTTATTGAATCATAGCTGCGTACATTAGTTCAACCATGGGGTACAGTGTGGGGGCTTCACATGCAATCTGAGATATTTTATCAACCTGATTGACATACAATTCATGATATTTTCTCTTTTACTATATGAAAACATTTTTGATCCGTATTTAGAAGTTTTCTCCTGATCCTTCAAATATGTACCACACATGTGATCTGACCCTTTGTCCCATCTCCCCCCACTCTCTCCCTCTCCTTCCCTCCCTCTCCCCTTTTCCCGTCTTCCTGTGCAATAAATGGGTTGTAGCCTTCACTTGAACGATAAAGAGTTTGTCTCATATTAGGGGTGTATACATTGGATACTTTTTCTTCCATTCTAGAGATACTTTGCTAAGGAGCAAAGTACACAGTACACAGCTCCATCCATGTAAAAATGAAAGAGGAAAAGTCACCATCTTTCTTTAAGGCTGCATAATATTCCATGGTATACATGTACCACAGTTTATTAATCCATTTGTGTATCGATGGGCTCTTGGGCTTCTTCCATGACTTAGC
>CAUYON010098996.1:0-12056 GCA_963573935.1 Arctocebus calabarensis | reverse complement strand
ATCAAAGCTCCATTGTCATATTTTAAAGATCTCAAAAAAATAATACTTCATTTTATATGGAATCAGAAAAACCTCGAATAGCCAAGATATTACTCAGAAATAAAAACAAAGCAGGAGGAATCATGCTACCAGACCTGAGACTCTACTGTAAATCGATAGTGATCAAAACAGCATGGTACTGGCACAAAAACAGAGAGGTAGATGTTTGGAACAAAATAGAGAACCAAGAGATGAATCCAGCTACTTACTGTTACTTGATCTTTGACAAGCCAATTAAAAACATTCAGTGGGGAAAAGACTCCCTATTTAACAAATGGTGCTGGGTGAACTGGCTAGCAACCTATAGAGGACTGAAACTGGACCCACATCTTTCACCATTAACCAAGATAGGTTCTTACTGGATTAAAGACCTAATCTTAAGACATGAAACTATAAAAGTTTTAGAAGAAAATGTAGGGCAAACTCTAGAAGGAATCTGCTTGAGTGAATATTTTATGACAAGGACTCCCCAGGCAATTGAAGCAGTATCAAAAATACCCTCCTGGGACCTGATCAAACTAAAAAGCTTCTGCAAAAGCCAAGAACATAGTAAGTATACCAAATAGATCGTCCTCAGAATGGGAGAAAATATTTGCAGGTTATACCTCTGACAAAGGTTTAATAACCAAAATCCACAGAGAACTGAAACATATTAGCAAGAAAAGAACAAGTGATCCCATCTCAGGGTGGGCAAAGGACTTGAAGAGAAACTTTTTTAAAGAAGACAAGTGCACGGCCTACATACACATGAAAAATTGCTCACCATCCTTAATAATCAGAGAAATGCAAATCAAAACTACTTTGAGATATCATCTAACTCCAGTAAGATTAGCCCACATAACAAAATTCCAAAACCAGAGATCTTGGCATGGATGTGGAGAAAGGGAACAATTCTACACTGCTGGTAGAAATGAACACTAATACATTCGTTTTGGAAGGATGTTTGGAGAATACTTAAGTACTAAGTATTTTTTAGAATACTAAAAATAAACCTGTCATTCGATCCTATAATTCCTTTACTTGGTATATACTCTGAAGACCAAAAATCACATTATAACAAAGACATCTGTACCAGAATGTTCATTGCAGCCCAATTCATAATTGCTAAGTCATGGAAGAAGCTCAAGTGCCCATCAACCCTCAAATGGATTAATAAATAGAGGTACATGTATACCATGGAATACTATGCAGCCTTAAAGAAAGATGACTTTACCTCTTTCATGTTTATATGGATGGAGCTGGAACATATTCTTCTTAGCAAAGTATCTCAAGAATGTTCTGTGAACTTTCATGTTCTGTGAACTGTAATGGACTTCTAGGTATATATACCCATCATACCTGTATCAAAAGACAGGTAAGAAAAAATTTCTAGCCACACTTAATAGCCAAAAAACAGTGGATATAATCTACACATATTTAAAAAGAAGACAATGATGGATTAGTAAATTGTAGTATACTCACTAAGCTATAGGTCTACAAGGGGGAGTCTATCAGTAAAGACTCTTTAAATCTATTAATAACTTTAATTATTTATCTGGTTAATGGGTACATGAGCATTCATGATGTTTTTCTTGACACAATTTTGTAATTAAAACATTCCCTAGCATGACAGTACTTCATAGCTGTTAGCTCCATCTTCTTGCAACCACTCATCACATGTAATTTAAAATCACTAATTAGAAGCACACTGAGTAGTTCTTATTGTTCCTCTTCCAGAGACACAACACCACAGGATAGTCCATGTTATGGTGTGTTTGTGATTTGCAATTTTTTTCACTAATATACACTACATATCTATGTAGTTATGTAAGAAAAATAATTGTGAAAACTGTTGATAAAAAAGAATTGAATGTGAACTCTGTTTCCTTTGTGATCTGAGCCAATACCACATTGGCAGAAAACAGCATTATCTGACAGAGGTCTTTTTGGCCTCTAGTTACGGGCCCAAACAAATCACAATGTAATCCATCACATTTATACACAGATTCGGCTTTGGGTTGACTCACTTGATTGTCCTTGACAGTGCTACTGAATACTTTTATTTTTATTCAAGCCATTATAAAAAAAGGTGCACAGTATGGTGCAGACAATTGCATTTATTAGAAAATGCACTTGGCTTGCTTATTATATGTATAGAGGTAGAGGTAGGTGGTAGGACTGGGGTGGGGGGAGTCTCCTTAGTTATTTCTCTTCAACCTGAAAAGAAAAATAAAACCAATGTATTTCTTTCAATAAATTTCTATGTCCAAAAATGTGTCATATCTTTTGCTAATAAAAGAAAGAAGTTTGACCATGAATGAGCATGTAAAACACATTCATGGTTTCGTCAAGTTGAGTTAAAATCTCAGGAGCTGTGTCTAGTCCAAATTTGAAATATGCTTATTATGGCTTGTGCAAATCCCATGTGCTATGGAGTATGATAATTCCTGGGGGGGAAAAAAAACAGTTCTTCTGGCAGATTAAGAGAACAGTTTGCTTTTGCCTCAGGCCATTAACATTTTAATAAGATGGTCGTCAACTGTGATAACAAGTCATTTTTAAGGGATTTATCTATTATTAACCTTATTAAATAACAAGTTTATTATTACTGACATGTGGATTTTCCAGCCCTCATCAAACATGCTCCTCACTCCAACTCTCTTTCACTCTCTCTCTTTTTAAAATTTCAGTTCAATTAAGCTGAATTTCTGTGCCAACAACATGTTTACAAGTTTGTTGGTTTGTTTTCCTTTGGAGCAATTTGAAAATGATTCTCATTTCAAATAATGGTTGATTAAGCTAAACACATTTTATGGGCTTTGTTGAGGACCACAATCTCAACACAATCTGTTTAGCGGGAATAATTTACTACTTTTGACTGATTTGGGTAACATAGACATTTGTCAGTCTTAAGAAAATTTTGTTCCGGGGAAGAATAGGAAGTCAAAAAATCCAAGTTAGATTTCATGTTTACAAGGGAATAAAGTAGTATAATAAGCAATTATATCTCTTACCCAAAAACATAATGCCCAATGTTTTTTATTCAAATAACCATAAATGCCCCATTTAATTGCAGTAAGAAAAGAAAAATGAACCTAGCATTGGACTTCTAAAATGCATGAAGAAGAAAATAAAAGCATGGAAATTAGATTGTCCATGATGTGACATACTTGGGGAATTCAAAACAACCCACTATGGCCAAAGAGAAAAAACAGTAGGTAGGATAAAAAAATCATTTTAAAATCAATTTTAAATTATAAAATATTGCAAATGTTTGCAAATATTTCACCTAAAGTAAAAGGAGCCCAGGAAGAGTGCACTGATTAATTTATATTAAACAAGAGAAAAATATAATTAGATTGGAGTCTTAAACAACTCTCCAGGAATATACAGATTCCGTTTTCCTGTAAAGTCTGGAGAAAGATAAACTATTTGGAAGACATGTCCAGGAGACTAAGCAAAAGATGGTGAAGACCTGAACTTGGTAGGTAGGACAGTCAAGAGGGAAACTAAATAAATAACGGACATTTCTGAAGAGTATCCAACAGCACTTGATGAAATCTTAATGATGGTCATGATAAAAAGCAATAACTTTGTTTTTCAGTTGACCAGCAAAATAGTTGGTGATGGCATCACCATTGGTTATGAAAGAAAAGTAAAAGAATAAAATGTTGCAGTGGCTTTTTGATACATATATGTCTTTGACATCTATAAGTGACATCTAGGGGTAGTAATGAATTTCTACAGAGCCAGAAAAACAACAAAGCTGACTTGTACACTCACACTTCTAAGATTAAGCATACCTAATCTCTTAGGTTAAAACCACAGAGGTTGTCAAAAAAATGTAAACACATTTTAAGAGGTGTTATCTATGTCTTACTTTTTGAAATTGAATTGAAAGAATCATTACTGGCCAAATGTATCTAGACATGATATACACATGCATTTGATCTAAAAATCAGACACTTTGGGGTAATGATTTATTTCATTTCTAACAAGATTGCTTAAAATGTGTATACATTTTTTTTGGCACCCCAAGTAAATAGGTACCTGGAGGTCTATATAGGACAAAATATTTTCCCAACTTGAATTTGCTCTAATTCTTACTTTCCATTTCTATTTCCTTAATATGCCCTTAATAAATCTCTTTTCATCTTCACACAAACTAATCTGTTCAATTTTATCTTGCATGATTTACTACAATAGGGACTCAGCAGGTCACCTTGACTTTAATTTTATTCATACTAAATACATTTGATTCATAGCTGTAAGAATCAACTTTATAGCATAGAAATATATATGTTTTACTGATGCTTCCCACTAGTGACGCTATGGGATTTAACACTTCTTTTTCATACAATTTAGTTTTAATGCATTTTTACTGGCCTAAAATGAAATGTATGTATATTTTCACCTATCAATGGACTTAATTTCAAAAAAACTAGTAAAGTACCATAAAAATAATGTGAAAGAAATGAAATAAAAGTGATCTGTGATAAAGTAATACATATTTCTGTAAGTAAATTCTCAGGTACCAATGTGAAGTAGGCCATTGTTTGTACTTATTTGTAGAATCTCAATGGATAAGTGGCCAAATACTGTTGGATACAGATTAAGTGGGCTGGTGAACAAATACCAAGTACATCACAACTATTGATAACATAAGTTCCCGAAAATGTATAAAAACATTAATAAAGTTACCAACAATGCAATAACGAATCTTTCTCATATTTTTATGGTAGTTCCATTTCTGCAAAATTTTATATTTATTAAAACAAATAGTATATACTTAAATGTACAACAAATTTAAAGTCAAGGTCCAATTCATTAACTTTCAATGAAAGTGAATATCCAACATTTGAGCCATGCATGAGGAAAGGAAAAAATTCTTTATTATATGGAAAGAAGGGAAGTAAGATTTCTGGTATCCTCCCACTAAATGACAATAGTATTCTCTAGATCATTCTCAACCTTCCTAATTGTTAAAAAGGAGTTGCAACCCACAGGTTGAGAACCACAACTCTAGATGATATGAAATCTAAAATCTGCTCTCCTAAAGGTAATATGGCCGTGGCTGGTAACCTGATTTACACCTTTGAAAGTATCTGCATGCTCCAGAGGATAGGTTCAAATTTTTCCCTTGATCTATGATACCAAATATGATCTGATTCCAACTATTTTTTCATGATTCCTGTCTCAACATTTATTTATTATTAAATGTATTTCTAAATTGCTTTTCATTTGAGGAAAATGTATTTGTTTGACTTTTCCTTATATAATGCACTGTGCCTACAATGATGATGAGGATTGCAATGATGAGGAGGATGATAAAGATGACGATACCAAAATAAATAACATGTAACATTTCTAAATCGTAATTAATCACATTTTTCCTACTTTTAAAGCACTGAATCAGTATAAAATAGACACAAACATTTATTCATGGATTTCTTGATTCACTACCAAGAAAATATTCAGTAATGGCAAACATTTCTAATATACAATTTCTCTTTTTGAGGACAATGATAAAATCTGGAAAAATATGTGAAAACCGTCTCTTTGAGTACATGGGAGAACTACTGAAGTAGCAAAGATACAGTAGATGAAATCTAGAGAAAAAGGAAACACAGAAAGATGATTCCAATATTCATCACTACCTTTCTGTTTAGGATGTTTGCTGATTCAAAAACAATGACTAACAAAATGAGAAAATAATCAAGAAATGGTGGGTAAAGAAACTGAATAGAGGTATCAGCAGTCTCACGTGGATTAGGGAGGTAAATATTATGGGAGTTCAGGACCCACTAACAGGGATTCTCAAAAATAACTTTAAAAGGTTAACTAGAATGAATCATCCTTCACAGAGACTAAACATCAGCTTTAAATCAGCTCGGTCACTGAAAAAGATATTTTTTTATCACAATCACTACATAAAAGAAAAAAAAATTACAGCCTGAAGGAAAATAACATAATTCATAGTCTCAAATTTCTTTAAAATTTCTTACACAACATTATTAAATGTTATACATTTAAGGAAAACAATTGCCAGGCATCATCATCTGGACCAAAACAGATGACCAAAAATCAAAAGGAAAAATATGTGCAAAAAAAATCCCCAAAAGTGGGGATTTTAGAAGTAACAATCATAGAAATTAAGGTAATGATGATCATAATGCACAATTACGTAGATTAAGAAATATATAATTTCAACAGGGAGGTGAAATTTATTTAAAATATAAAATGGAAATTCTGAAACATTGCAACAAAGTGTTTGAGAACTAAATTGGGATTTTAGCTACTAACTAAAGGGGATCCAGTCTTAACCTGTAAAAACCCAAACCTTACAGTCTGGGTTCTGTTACACTGTGCAATTACAATGTCCAGAATACATTCGATATTGCTTAATTAAAAAGAACCTGGAAAACTGGGAGGGAAAGACAATAAACAAATGTTGAAATTGTCTGACAATAAGTTTAAACCACTTAGCATAGCAGTGAACAATGTTGAAAGGGTAAGATTTTTTAAATACACAAAAAAGACAAAGTCTCCTCAGAGAAATGGAAATACATGAAAACACACACAAAGGAAATTTAAGAACTTTAAAAATTAATATACGAATTTTAAATACTGCATAAACTTAATATCAGAATAGTAATGGAAAAGATTCAGTCAAATTAAAGATGGTTCACAGAAGTTACCCAATTCAGAAAACATAGAAAAATTGATAAAAATAAAAAATGAACTGAGTCAGAAGAATCTGTGAGGCAATATGAAAAACAAAACTTATATATAATTAGAGCCCCATTACGCTCACATTGGGAAGAAATCATATTTGAAGGAGTCAGGTGGTGCTGCGGGACGGGATCACAGCCTGCGGAGCGGATGGTGGACGCAGGGATGCAGTTTTAGCTCTGGCCCCACTGCCCCATCTCCCCCTGTCGTTGCCTCCACGACAGGGCTAGCACTGTTCTACTCTGGGGTCTTAGTGGCCTTCTGGGCTTGCGTCCTTGTCATGGGAATCTGCTACCCCATTTTTGACTTGGGCTTCCGCTTTGACGCAGCATGGTTCTTGACTGAGATTTCACCCTTTATGTAGTCGAATCTGCGCATCGGCCTAGCTATCTCCTTGTCTGTGGTTGGGGCGGCCTGGGGCATCTATATTACTGGCTCATCCTTCATTGGGGGAGGGGTAAAGGCCCCCAGAATCAAGACAAAGAACCTGGTCAGCATCATCGTCTGTGAAGCTGTGGCCATCTACCACATCATTACAGCAAATGTCATTAGCAAAATGGCTGAGCCTCTCAGTGCCACTGACCCCCAAGCCACTGGCCATCAGAACTACCATGCAGACCTCCAGAGTGAAGATAAGTGACTAGATCTGTGTGGGTGAAGCCATGCTTCACTCTTATTTATTGCTGGTTTTCCTGGGACAGCTGGAGCTGTGCCCCTTAGCCTTTCAGAGGCTTGGTGTTCAGAGCCTTCCTTGCACTCACCACTTGATGCTTGAAGACTTGGAGGCACTGCAGTCCAGGCTGAAGTTTGTAAAATCATGGTATTTGTCCAGATTAAAAAAAAAAAAAAAGAATGAAAGAATATTTGAAGAAATAACGTAAAGCTTCTCAAATTTAGTGAAACATAAATTTACAAATTTATAATTTAAAAAGCTCAGAAAATCTAAACTGGATAACTTCCAAGAAACCCAGGCCTACATATTTCATCATCAATCAGTTAAACATAAAAGATAAAATGTGGAAAAGAGTCAGAGAAAGTGGGACACACACTACATAGAGGAAAACTACAATTCAGGTAACTACAGATTTCTTACCAGAAGACAATGGTGCACATTTTTTAATGGCTGTAAGTAAAAGATAAAACTTTATCCTCATACTCCTAGTTTTAAAAATCGTATATAAATATTTAATGTAAAACTATAACATCATGTGGTGGATTATCAAAATACATAGAATTAATGAAATTAAGAATTCGACATAAGGAGAATGGGTATGAAAAAAAGTTTATTCTAAGTTTCCACATATATATGACATGGTGCAATTTTAGTTACTTCTAACTGGACTAGAAAAGATTTGATATGCATATTATAATCTCCAGAGTGACCAATAAATCAATATAAACAAACAGAACCAAAAAAGGTAAGAGGTAAATTAAAATACTTTAAAATGTTCAAATAATTGAAAAGAGGGGAGGAAAATAGGGAGAGAGAGGAAAAAAAAGAAAAAATTAAAATAATAGATCTAAATTAACCAAGTAAATGCTACCTATAAAGAAATACAAAAACTCAGGCAAGTAGAAATAAGTGAGGGGGAAACTACATACTGTGCAAATAATACAAGAAAGCTGCAGTAGCTACATTAATATCAGACAAAAAAATTTACCAGGAATAAAGAAAGACATTTGAGAAAGATAAAATGAAAATTTAACAGGAAGACATAAAACTTATAACTGTGTTTGTACCTTATAAAAGAGCTCCAAAATAAGGAAGCAAAATTGATAGTGTTAGAAGGAGAAATAGATAATTGTAATAGATTATATCACACCTCTCTCAGCAAGTGATTAAATAACTAGACCATATAAAAATCAGTAAAGTCATAGATCAGCTGCTTTATGTATCTAATGGATATTTATAGAACAATATATTTAACAATCCCAGATTTCATGTTCTTTTGTGTTACATGATACATTCACCAAATTAGATGATACATTGAACCATAGACTCAGTATTCATAAATTTTAAAATCATCCAGAGCATGTTCACTGACCAAAATAATCAAATTTGAAGTCAATAGCAACATGATACCTTGGAAAACCTCAAATATATGGAAATTAAGTAGCAAACTTCTAAATAATGCATGTATCACATGCTCTGTTACAATGAGAATTAAAATATATTTTGAACAGAAAACAACAATATATTTGTAGGAAGCAGAGTCTATCAGGAAATTTATAGGTTTGCATGCATATATTACAACATTAAAAAATTCAGTGACAGAGTTTGCCTTAAGAAGTTACAAAAATAAAAAGTAAACCTAAACTAAGTAAAAGACAGAAATAATAAATGTAAGAGGAGGGAGAGGGGAGTAGAGCAAGGAGACGGGTGGGACCTCACTTAATGTGCATAATGCAATGGTACATTTTAAAACTATGAAGAGTATAAATGTCTTACTACAACAAATAAGTAAGTGAGGTGATGGTTATGTTAACAAGTTTGATGTAAGCTTTCCACATTGTATATTAAATCAGCATGTTTACCCCATAAATTCATTAATGCATGCAGTTATGATTCAATAAAAAAGCAAAAAATTTAAATACAGACATCAATGGAATAAAAACATAGAAAAACAATTTTAAAACTTAATAAAACCTAGTTATCTAACTTCCTAGCTAGACTACTCAAGGCAAAAAGAGAACATAAGTCTTTAACTTTAGGAAAGAAAAAAGGGATTTATACCACAGATCCCAAAGGTACTAAAAGGATAATAATACACTATAGAATATTATTTGATATTATACATATTATACATAATAAGAATGTTGTGAAAAAAATTTGAAAATTTAGACAAAATTAAAAATTTCTTCAAAAGTACAACTTACCACATCTAACCCAACAATCAGAAAATGAGTAAATGTATACCTTTTAACAAAAATGAATTATTTATCAAAAATCTACCCCAAAGAAAAATTTCAATTCCAAATGGTTTCACCGGTCATTTCCACAAAAGCTCAATGAAAAATGAACATTGTTTTTATACTAACTTTTTGAAAAAACACAAATCATTTTGTGCATTTTGATAAAAAAAAAACTCTTAACTATTAATTAACTTGAATCCAAATGTCTTCCCAATTTTCCCACCTCCTAGTAACCACCATTCTGCTCTCTATGAGTTCTGCCTTTTTAGATTTTGCATTTACGTGAGATCATGCGGTAATTGTCTTTCTGTGTCTGTTTCTCTTCAAAGCTGTTGGTCTATGGACACAGAATTTTAGGTTAGACAGGAGGAATAAATTCAAGAAATCTATTGTACATTGTGGGGTTAGAAATCCCCACATGTGTGTCTCATGTAAAACAATACATGGTATACTCAAACTGCTATGACAGTCGATTTTAAGTGTTTTAGTTATGAAAAATTTAATTAAATTTTTGAGGTAATGTATATTTTAACTAACTTGGCAAACCATTCCACAATGTATATCAAAATATCATGTTATAGAGTGCTGGAAGATGGCAGCGGAGACGGTCCCATAGCCCATCTCTCCCAGGTCAGCAGGTGAGAGGGTGGGAGCTCTGGATCTTTCCCTGTGTGAACTATTGGAGTGGACGGGCACCTGGTGAGACACAGAGATAGGGAGGATTGGTGCGTTTGAAATATAGTTCTTAACCATGGAAACTGTTGCAGACTGTTTCCCCCTGCCCGGCGGAGGGTCAGCCAGCCCCTCCCACAGGGAGGACAGCAGGTCCCAACCCATAAGCTCTAATTGGAGAAAATTCCACTGAAGCGTGGAACTCAGAGTTTAACGATCAGAAAGGGATGCTGCTGGGAAGCATGGAGACCTGGGCAGCCCTGGCGTGAGCAGAGGGGTCCGGACTCTGCCGGACTAACACATTGGAATGTCCAAAATGGCAAGTACCTTTTCCCCAGATCAATGAGAGAGAGAAAGAAGTGGTGATCAGTCAGCGTTACACTAGGCGGGACCATAGTGAAGCCTGAGAGGGGCGGAAAAGACACTTTGAGCTGTGGAAGCTGTGCAAGTTGGTGAGGAGGGCCCCCGGGCACTTCAGCTGGAGAATAACTGAAGTTCAAGTTCCCACCAACAGCCCTGCAAAGCCCCCGCCCCTCCAGC
This sequence comes from Arctocebus calabarensis, assembly GCA_963573935.1. Lineage (NCBI taxonomy): Eukaryota > Metazoa > Chordata > Mammalia > Primates > Lorisidae > Arctocebus > Arctocebus calabarensis. Next base: position 1,181 of record CAUYON010098996.1, on the reverse strand, counting down.
CTTCACTGCAGCTGGGAGCGGCTGGGAGCCGTGGCCATAGCAACCGCCGCTCCGGGTGCTTCTGCAGTCGGTCTGGAGCTGCTGTCCTGCAAATAGAGAGGACACCTTCGCGGCCATAGCAACCGCCATCCGGGTGCTGCTGCGGTTGGAAGCTGCCGCCCCGCGAATAGGGACACACCGCCATGGCCCCCGAATCCACAGCGACCAAATGGCCCCTCCCCTCCAGCCTTCACAGCCGCTGCAAGCAGCTGCGACCTGTGGCCATAGCTGCCATAGCAACCACCACTGCTTATGCTGCCCTGGTCGCCCCGCGCATAGTGACACAAAGCCCCCACCCCTCCAGCCTTCACTGCGGCTGGGAGTGGCTGGGAGCTGCGGTCATAGCAATTGCCACCCCGGATACTTCTGTGGTTGCTCTGAAGCTGCCGCCCTGTGAATAGAGATGACACCTTCGCAGCCATAGCAACCGCCGCCCGGGTGCTGCTGCGGTCGGAAGCTGCCGCCACGCGAATAGGGACACACTGCTGCGACCATCAAGATCTGCAGCGACAGTGAGACCTCTCCCCCGCAGTCACCACGAGTCCCGCTCCCGCGCTCCCCTCTCACAGCAGATAGTTGTTGCCGGATTGGACTGCAATTCTATATACATATAAGAATAATAATATTTTTGAGATTTTTTTTTGAATATCCTTTTCTTAGAGGCGCTATCGACAAATAACTCTTTACTTCACTTTCTTTTCTTAGATTATTTTTATTACCTCCTATTCTCAACTGAACATTCTTCTTCCTCTCCCACATTAATTTCTTTGTTCTCTCTTCCCCTCCTCTCCCTCTCTTCTTATAGCTTCTAAGAGTGCTTATATCATATTTGCTAGAGCCTTTTCTTCTTCGCTACTCTCAAGTATTTTATAAGAAGCATTTTAATTGTAGAATTCCTTTTTTTTTTTTCTCTTAGCTGTTATTCTGTGATTGGCTGTTTCTTTGTTATGTTTTGTTTGTATGTAGATGTTTCTGACTGCGGGCGCATCTGTGGGATTAGGTGTCTGGTAGCCCTTCTACGAATGTATTAGCCCATTTGCTATTAATGTGATTGATGTTATAAATGTTTTCCTTGCCACCTTGATACTTCAGTTCACCCCCTGCCCAGGATTGGAAGTCTAGAACTCCAACTCATCCACAAT
>CAUYON010098994.1:0-11214 GCA_963573935.1 Arctocebus calabarensis | reverse complement strand
ATCTAATACAGCAGTTCTCAACCTGTGGGTTGTGACCCATGGGAACTGTATTAGGAGGGTTAAGAACCACTGATCTAACATGAGGCAGGCACCAGAAAAGCCCAGTATACTTCCTTTTTACATAGAGTAGCCCTCTCTTATCCTTGGGGAATATCTTCTGAGAACCGCAGTGGATTTTGCCAAATCCTGAGTGCACTGTTTCTTTTTTTTTTTTTTTTCTATTCATACACACCTACGATAAAGTTTAATTTATAAATTAGGCACAGCTAGAGATTAAAAGAAAAAACTAACAATAAGATAACTAACAGCAATAACTAACAATAAAATAATTGTAACAACATATTGTAATAAGAGTGAAATATATGCTACTTGAACACAGGCACTGGACACAGAAACAGTGAATCTGACCACTGAGACGGCTGTCTAGTGACTAAAGGGCTGGGAGCACAGAAGTCACAGAAATGATGGACAAAGAAATAAATGATTCACAGTTCACTCTGGACAGGACAGAGTAGACACCATGTGAGTTTAACCATTCTGCTCAGAACAGTGTACAGCTTAAAACTTAAGAGTTATGCTGTTCTGGAATTTTCTATGTAATATTTTCAGATCTTGATTGACTATAGCTAACTGGAAGCATGTAAAGCAAAACTGCCGGTAAGGAAAGACTACTGTGTTTAGGGCACTGGTATTATTTCCTGAAACTACCAATGGAAGGGAGTCTTCCTGGGAAAGGTTTTTATCCAGTTATCGCAGTGAGAACTTTGGGCCCTATGAACTTTACTCTTTAGGGTCATTCTCCTGGTCACATCAGATTTCGCAGAATGTCTCTCTGACCTTGGCTGGGTTGAGATGGGGAGGACGAGAGGACGAGGAACACAAGTGGCCTTAGGAGCTGAAAGAGGTTCCTAGCTGACTACCAGGCAGGAAACAGGGACCTCAGCTCCCCAACCTCAAGGAACTGAGTTCTGAAGGAATTCGCAGATTTCTTCACCACAACCTCAAGGGCCTCCAGATCTCAGCCCAGGCAGTCTGACATCCCTTATTCTGCTGGGTGAGACCCAAATCAGAGGGATCCATCCAGCCCACTCAGGTTTTTAATCTACAGAACTATGAAATATAATTCTACGTTGCTTTATGCTTCTAAATTTGTAGTAATTTGTTGTGCTACTCATAGGAAAGGAACAATCTTCATGTAACGAACCATCTCCAGGAAAGAAAACACACATGTGTGTGGACACGCCCAGGAGGACTACAGCTCGGGAAGCCATTCTGCTGTTTCAATTTTACAGCCACGTGAGAACAAAAAGAAAACATTAGGGAAAAGCCTTTCCAGACTCATTTCACTTCTACTTTGGGTAGAGTAAATAAAGGCAGCAAGTTAATTTTTCCTCATCATCGTAATAAAGTAATAAGTTGGACAGGGTAGCTTATGCCTGTAATCCCAGCCCTTTGAGTTCTAGACTAGCATGATCAAGAGCAAGACTCAATTTTTACTAAAAATAGAAAAAGTAGCCAGACGTATGACAGGTGCCTGTAGTCTCAGCTATTTGGGAGGCTGAGGCAAGAGGATCACTTGAGCCCAAGAATTAGAGGTTGCTATGAATTACAATGATGCCATGGCACTCTAACCAAGGTGTCAGAGTGAGACTATTTTTTTAAAAAAAAAAAAAAAAAAAAAGGAGTAATAAAATCTACTTCTAAATGGTTTGTGAGAAAGAAATATGATTAAAAGAATAAAACATCTAGCACATTCCTTAGTACATTTTTAATGCTTCATACAGGATAATCTTTTTTTTCTTCCTAGTTCCCAACTGGGGCCATTACTTGATTTTACTTTACCTGTGTTATATACCCTGAAAAAAAAAATGCTGTAATCTAAACTGGGTATTGCCAAGCCTGGCAATGATTCAGTCTCATCTGTGGTGCTTGCTAAATACAGACTCTACAGACTGTGAGTCTCCAAGGGTGGTCTTCTAGGGGTGTGAATTTCTGACATGCTCCTAAGGTGAGTCTCGTGTGCAGCTGCAGAGCACATACTTGGGGTCTGGTCAGGCGGTCAGGCTGTATTAGAATGAGTTATCAATGGCTGAACTGGGAATCTGCCAGAGGGGTGACATGGCCCCAGGATATAGCTGAGGGCAGAATCATCGCAGCTTCTGGCAGCCAGGTATGCCCCTCCATCTGCTTGTGACAGATTCACAAGCAAGCTGAGGGAAAACAAAGAAACATTCTTTCCACCTCTTAGTTTAGACGGTTAAGTAGGAGGGCCCTCCTACAAAAGGAGAAGGGAAAAAAAAGATAGTTTCATAGTGAGAGTACTCATAATCATACCTAGAGCTGCTGAGCTGATGGCTGTCCTTGTAATTCAGCTGTGGTTGAAATTGGAAAACCTGCCGGGTTTGTGAGAACTGGTCTCTAGTAGCAACTGTGACCATTATTTTTCTCTTTTATGGTGCTTCCTTTTAAACTGTTTGAGATCTTTGTTGTAGACATATACCCTGTGGCACCAGCCTGGTGTGTGGAGACATCAGTGAGAGATAGCACATAAAAGGTTATAGTACAAGTGTGACGAATCGCAATGACAAGGCTGAGTTGGAGGTAACATGTGAATGATAAAATGAATCAAAAACTCCCTTCCCATGACAGTGCAAAGAGGAGATGAGGGGCAACCTGAGTATTTGGTCTGTGTTCTTTTCCCTGGAAAGTGTGGCCACACACACTTTGTGCCATTACGTCCTGATTAAACACCCAACGTCTACATTCACTCTGTCCAAAATAAATATCATCTGCCATCAAGTGCACACATTATTAGCAACAGGCCACATGAGTTAATCATTCATGAAGGTGGGGAATTTGGCATGTATCCAAGGTTGAGCAATGTGTGAGTAAGATGAAAGAGCTTTGAGTAGGTATGCAGAAGACAGATCGGTGCAAACATGGTCATGCAATCAACAAAGCAATGCGGTTATTAAAGCCCTCCCATGGTGAATAAATGCAAAATCACCAATGACAGCTTAAAAAACAAAACAAAACAAAAAGTTCCTCTATGGTGACCTCTTTGTAACCCTTCCTGCTTTTGACCAAAGGAGCAAAATTTTAGCTTATAAAAATTAAAGGGTAAAACCAAGTCATATCACAACCATCAAGCAAAACTGATTCAAGGAACACAGCAAGTTTCACTTTTGGCTTGCACTTACCATGAAGAAAGGGTCATGGCTGCTTTTTGGGGATCTATTCAACCTCCTTTCTTAATGAGCCTGCAAGGGCACTGTAAATTCAGAAAATTTGCAAAATAAAAGCAATTTAAAGAAAAGAAACTGAGGCTGTGGTTTAAATATACTGAACGCTTCCAAGATGTTCCCTGTGGTCGCCGTCAGCTGCGTCATTGATTGGAGCATTTCCTATCAGCCAGGCATGGAGAGCAGTGGCAACAGTGTGCGTGCCACGTTGAGTTCTTTTGTTTTACAGTTGGCAACATACCACTGGACTCCTCATCTTATGCAAAGTTATCTTGATTGGCTCCTCTTTGCCACACAAATAAAAAGAGAAAACATTCTTTCAGACTTGTCAGTGTGAGATATAACATTTGAGTATTGTGAGAAAATCATGTATTAACTTTGTGTGTTAGATGCTCAGTGTTCACTGAGCCATGGGAAGCTTTGCAGGGTTCTATGATGCTCAGAGCACAATGCTGAGCAGAGTCCTGGACCCTGCAGAGGCACAAAAGCCAGAGTGGGAATCCTCGGAACTCACGAACCCTGCAGCCTCCTTTCTCTGTGATTCCTACTGCCTGTTTTCTTGGATGTTTGATGTTTTCTCAGCTGGGACCCTCAGATGTCTTCGTAATAGCTGGTGGTTCCTTTGGTTTTAGTCAAGTGAGGTAACTGGAACTATTCCCAAATACCTCTTGATTCTCCCCTAGAATTCCGAAAGAAGTTCCAAACCGAATGTATTGATTCTTTCTATTATTATTTCAGTTTCTAATGTTGCCCCCATATCAGTCAAAGTTCTTCAAAAAAAAGTGGGGGGGAAATATGTGTGTATACATGAGTGTGCACATGTCCACACACATGCATGTTTTTAGAGATTTATTTAAGGAGTTGGTTCACAGTGTTGTGGGGGGTGCCGAGACTAAAGTGTCTAGAGCAGGATGACAGGCTGGAACCTCAGGCAGGAATGGACGCTACGGTTTGGAGACAGAGTGTTGTCTTCTCTGGGAAACCTTGGTTTTTGCTCTTTAGGCCTTCAACTGATTAGAGAGGCTCGCCGATTTGGGGGCAGGGCAATCTCCTTTATTTAAAGTGAACTGATATTAGACATTAACTACACCGACAAAGTATCTTTGCATAAATACCTGGATTAGCATCCGAGTAAATCACTGTGCACTCCAGCCTAGCCAAGCTGGCATATAAAACTAATCATCACAGTCTCCATCCAAAGGGGAAAGAAAGGGAGTTTTTCACAGCACTTTGTTTCTATTCTTAAGAAATCTGCTTTCCTGTATCACCCAGAAATTTGGGTAGAATATGATCTTTTTCTCCTCAATTATTATCTGAAGAGCAGATCCTTGATTGAGAATCATGACTTTTTAAGTTTATTTTTTTTTCATGGCTCCTCTTTTGAGAATTATTGAAAACTATAACCCTCCTCTTTTGGATTAAAAAAAAAATTCTGCACATATAATTGTATTATTTCAGGTATTTCATTTAATAGACTTTGAATGACAATTTACAAACCTTTGCTCTCTAGATTAAAAGCTTGAGGAAAGGGTGGTGCCTGTGGCTCAAAGGAGGAGTAAGGTGTTGGCCCCATATACCAGAGGTGGTGGGTTCAAACCCAGCCTCGGCCAAAAACTGCAAAAAAAAAAAAAAAAAAAAAAAAAAGAAAAGAAAAAAAGCTTGAGGGGGAAAAAAAGACATTCTCCACTTTCTTTTGAAGACTTTTTTTTCTTTTGTTCTAAACCACTATCACTACAAGTTGCATAAGAGCTAGTTTAAAAATGGACAAGGTCTGCTGACCAACAAATAAAATTTAGACTTATCACTGTAGATAATTTAAGACATGAAACCCGTTACTCCAAAAGAAAATACTTTCTACAAAAGTTAGTTTTACCCCCAAGGCTCATAGGAAACTTCGTAGTCATTGTCACCTCTACAAAGGAGAATCTATTTCTGTTTTTGAAGTTTTTGGCCGGGGCTGAGGTTGAACCTGCCAACTCTGGCATACGGGGCTGGTGCCCTACTCCTTTGAGCCAGCTGGTGCCCTACTCCTTTGAGCCACAGGCACCACCCAGAAGGAATCATTTTTAATGTACCATAGGGACATTCTTACAAATATAAGGAGGACCTCTTTTTTAAATCAAGACCACTCAGCCATGTCTGAGCTGTAGAATTACTAGAATTTTCAGTTGACTGCCACATCCTAGCTTAAAAGCATAGACAATGTTGTTGTGAGTTTGGTGAATGTGAATTATTTGCAGTATTTTCATTACTGTTACATAGATAAAACAAGTCACCGTATAGCTTCTTGGACTTAATTTATGATAAACTAGAGATTTAATCGTACATATTTATTAGAGATCTTCCATTTAAATTCAAAACTCAAAAATTTTATGCCAAATATCAAAGGCTTAAATAACTTTATTGACATTCATTGTAAGATGTTATATGAACAAAATGTTGATTTAACAAGTCAGATTTGTGTAGACACAATCAAGATGCAATGTTGTATTTAATAGCTATATTCTTGCTTCAGAAACATAGAAAATTTAAATAACAGACTTTTTTGAATACATCATTTAGTAATGGATACTATTAAAAACTCACTAAAAAAGAAGTAGAATTATTCTATAAAATTTTTAGTCAAAAGGCTGCATTTAAGGATCTAGAAGGCCTTAAAGTCACAGGTTCCCCACTCCTGATCTAGAGCTAATAATCAGAGGAATGAGAAATATAAATATTAATATTAAGGAAACTGATCACACATATTGCCTAGAAAAGTAAATATAAAGAAGCAATATGAGAACCTTGAAATGTTTAAATTGTTTTAATGGTAAATTTAGAATGAAGGACAATATGCATAGCTTGTGTCAAACAGGGTTGTGTTTACATTTGTGTAAACATATATTGTTTCTAATTGTTACACATAAAGGTAGTAATAGTTGTGGTCCTTGAACATTTTACTTTTCTCTGAATGTATTTTGTAGCATTTGCTTTTTTAACTAGGGCATATATGAACTGATCAATTTTTTAAATTTAAATAAAATTGCTAAAATAAGGGATCCTTGTTACAGATATTTGTTGTAGGGTTCACTCCAATAGAAGTAATGATAGGGACTTAAGTATTGATTATGTGCTATGTGTCAGAAAATCAAATAATTAGGTCATAAATTCTTATAAGGGAGGTATTCCTATTTTAAAAAGTTATATTGAGGCTGGGCATAGGGTCTCATGCCTATAATCCTTGCACTCTGGGAGGCTGAGGCAGTGGATCAATTGAGCTTAGGAATTCAAGAACAGCCTAAGCAAGAGTGAGACCCTGTCTCTATTACAAATTAAAAAAAAAAAATAGCTGGATATGATGGCACACACCTGTAACCCCAGCTACCAGGAAGGTTGAGATAAGAAGATCGCTTCAAACCAGAAGTTTGAGGTTCTTGTGAGCTATGACCCCAAGGCACTGTATCCAGGGCAACAAAGTGAGACCCTGTCTCAAAAAATAAAATAAAATTAAATTAAATTAAATAGCTGAATGCCATGGCACACGCCTGTAGTCCCAACTACTGGGGTGACTGTGACAGGAGGATCGCTTGAATCCAGGAGTTCTGGGCTGTAGTGCACTATGCCAATCGGGTGTCTGCACTAATTTTGGCATCAATATGCTGACCTGCTGGAAGTAGGGGGCCACCAGGTTGCCTAAGGAGGGGTGAACCGACCCAGGTCAGAAACAGACCAGATGATCCCCTGCTGATCAGTAGTGGGATGGAGCCTGTGAATAGCCACTGCACTCCAGCCTGAGCAACTGAGTGAGACCCCGTCTCTAACAAGAATAATAATAATAATAATAAATAAAAAATAAATAAAATTGAGACTCAGCAAACTTGAGTACCTATTCCATAGCACTCCTACATGCAAAATCAAGGTAGAATTTGATTCCAGGTCTGTTCGACTTTTAGCTGCCTGCTAGAATCTGCCATTTCGTGGGAAGTCATAGCAGAAAACTCCTAGGATCTATTTCAGTCTTGTTACACTATGACTTTTGAAAAGTTAGATCAGAGAAATGAGTGGCTTCAAGTCTTTTTTGTTATAAAGTCAGAAAGACCACCAGGCAAATAAGTAAGTAGCTTTTCGCTCTTGAAAAATGAATGCTGAAAATGCTAAGGTTAATAAGAGCAAAGTTAAAAGGGCTCCCAGTAAAGAGGTTGAGCAAGATAGCACGGGCACACAAAGGATCTTTTGGCAGGAGGCCTATACAGGCATTTAGAATACAGACAAAAGTTCAGAGTTACTTAGAAGATAGCAGGCCAGCCAGTGAAGATACTCAAAGAACAGGATGAAGTAATTACAGCTGGGAAATAGAGAAATGAACTCAGACTCTTGTTCTGGATATAACAAAAGAAGGAAAGCTGAGAAAAGCAACAATTTCTGTGGTTCACATGGCCAATCCCAATACTATTCCTAACTTATCCCCCAATTTCATTCACATTCTCACGATTTTGTCTGACCACTTGGCTGATTATAGTAGAAATGACACATATTTTATTGACCTTCCAGTACATTCTTATTAGAGATATTCCCTTAACAACAATTGTTTTAGTTTTTGTTGGAAAAATTATAGCTGCACAACTAGCCAATTACTGTATCTGATAGTAAAGACTGGCCGGTGGGTAAAGATGCTGAACGACAAAAGAAGTAATATTTTACTTTATATTTCTTTATTTTGCACATTATAACATGTTTTCCAAAGCCTTGTTTAGATTAGGAGTTACTAATTAGAGCTGACTTTAAAGAGGCCTAAAAAGTATTACATACTTATCTGAACCTTTAGCTAATGTAATGTTTATTAAGTTTATACAATATAATTAATTTAGATGATATAAACTTGGAATTTGAGATAATCCATTCAGTCTCTGGGCTAAATGGGCTTCAGATGTATTAGAAAAGAGTATGTTTGCTGAGACAATAAGGTAAATCATATATAGGGCAGCATTAAAATACAGTAGAACCTCTGTAAGTTGATCACCCCAAGGACTGTAACAAACTGGTTCACATACAGAGATGCCAATATAAAAAAATAAGCTAACTGTGCTGACACATACATGTGGTGCATGTGTAGTCTATGAAAATGAGGTCAACTGGTAGAGGGCAGTGGCTCACGCCTGTAATTCTACCACCTTGGGAGGCTGAGGTGGGTAGATTGCTTGAGTTCAGGAGTTTGAGACCAGCCTCAGTCATAGTGACACCTTTTCTCTACTAAAAAGTAGAAAAAATTAGCTGGGTGTGGTGGTGCACACCTGTAGTCCCAGCCACTTGGGAGGCTACCCTAAGATCACTTGACTCCAAGAGTTTGAGGTTGTTGTGAGTATGATGGCATGGCACTCTGGCCTGGGCCAATAGAGGGAGATTTTGCCTAGAAAGAAAGGAAGGGAGGGAGGGAGGGAGACAGAGAGAAAAATACAGGAAAATTGGTACAACTTAAGGAGGTCAATATAGGAACATCGTCAACTATGGAGATTCTACTCTATTTAATGCAGAATGAAAGTTATTTTCCAAGCACCTTCTTGAACAGTAATTTTCAACTGGGAGTGATTTTGCTTTCAAGGGACATTTGGCAATGCTGGGGACATTTTTTTTTTCACAACTCCTGTGTGAGGTATGTTATTGGCATCTAGTTGACAGAAACCAGGGATGCTGTTAAACATCTTTCAATACACAAGACAGCACCCTGCAACAAAGTATCATCCAAACCCAGATTCATTAGTGCTATGAGACTGGGAAACTTCTAAAAGCTCCATTTATCTTGTATCAGTATGCTTATTACACACTATTGCAGTTATTAAAGTAGACCCCCTAAAACTTCCATAGGTGGTCTTTTATTAGCTTAGGTTAATTACTGCCTTAGAGATCATTAATACAGCTATCCACTATTCTTTTGGTGAAAACATTCTAATGGCAGAAACTGACATGAGTTTGGGGGAGTAGCTCATAGCCACTGCCATAACATAACTCTTAATATGGCCCAAAACAAAAAACAAAAACAAAAAAATGAAAATGACTGAATTAAAGTTTTTCGAAATCTTTGTATCATACCTTGCACAAATTTAAACTTATCATTTTTTCCTTAGACTAAATATAACCCAAAAGAAAATTTCATTCATTTTTTTTTATTTACATAAAAACTTATCTTGGATTTGAAAAACTTAAATTTATTTAAGAAAACAAATAAATAAAATTGTACTCTAGCAGTTGGATTTAGAATAACTATGTATTGTATAATACATACTACTAAAAAAAATGTGCTTTAAATGACAAAACCACTAGTGTGATTATTTTTACTATATTATTTATTATTTAGTAACCTGACTTATATTGTCCAAACTAATTGTGCACATTTCCAAAATGTACTTTGTGTTATGTTACAATATTAAAATTGGATAAAGAAATCAACATGTTTAGACAAAGGAAAAAAGAAATCTAAGTAGTTTTGCTAGGGCCTCCAAAAGCTATTAGACCCGAGGGCAGCTTTGTATTAATTAATATAGCTTTGCTTTAATGATATACATTTGTAATTATGCTCTCTTAAGTATCTAAAGAACCTAATGTGTTTCAGATGAAAAAAAACATATTCAGACCTCACAACACCCTTTATAAAATAAAATTTAATTCCATTTATTATAAGGAAATGAGAAAAAGAAGCCAACGTAACATTCTAAAATCAGCAAGGCAAATGCAGAGAACTTTTTCCTTTATTTTCAAAGATTTTTTTCTAATTTCTCCTAGAAAGAAACAATTATTTATTAGTATTCCTGAAAGTTAAAAAAATATATTCCTATAGGCAGATTCAGGAGATCAGAGATACAACAGAATTACACCAGGTTATCTAATCATTTCCGCCCTAGAATCAGTGGGCATTCACTAAAAAAAATCTCCTCCTCCCCACGTTTGAATATTTAAAAAGGATTTCTATTTTTTTTATTAAATCATAGTTGCGTACCTTAGTGCAATCGAGGGGTACAATGTTCTGGTTTCATATACAATCTGAAATGTTTTCATCAAACTGTTTAACATAGCCTTCATGGCATTTTCTTAGTTATTATATGGAGACATTTCTATTCTGCATTTAGTAAGTTTGCCTGTACCCTTCTAAGATGCACCATAGGTGTGGCCCCACCAATTATCCTCCCTCCACCCCAACCTCCCCATCCCCTCCCCTCCCTTGCCCATTTTCCCATATTCTTGTGCTATAGTTGTGTTATAGCCTTCATATGAAACCTGTAAATTAGCTACATAGTAAGGCTGAGTACATTGGATACCATTTCTTCCATTCTTTTTTTTTTTTTTATAATTTTGTTGAATCATAATTGTGTACATTGGTGCAATCATAGGGCACAATGTGCTTCATATACATTCAGAAATATTTTGATCGTACTGTTACAGATAGCCTTCATGGCAGTTTCTTGATCACTATATAAAAACAATGATACTCTACCTTTAATAAGTTTCACCAGTACCCTGCTAAGATGCACCGTAGGTGTGATCCCACTAATTGCCCTCTCTCCCCCCATCCTCCCCTCTCCCCACCCATCCCGTTCCCTTTTGCCTGGATTTTTGTGGTATAATTGGGTTTTAGCCTTCATATGAAAGCTATAAATTAGCTTCATATTAGGGCTGAGTACATTGGATACTTTTTCTTCCATTCTTGAGATACTTTGCTAAGAAGAATATGTTCTTCCATCCATGTAAACACAAAAGAGGTAAAGTCTCCATCTTTCTTTAAGGCTGCATAGTATTCCATGGTATACATATACCACAATTTATTAATCCATTCGTGGGTCGATGGGCATTTGTACCAGAAGGTTTATTGCAGCCCAATTCATAATTGCTAAGTCGTGGAAGAAGCCCAAATGCCCATCGACCCACGAATGGATTAATAAATTGTGGTACATGTATACCATGGAATACTATGCAACCCTAAAGAAAGATGGAGACTTTA
>CAUYON010098991.1:0-74170 GCA_963573935.1 Arctocebus calabarensis | reverse complement strand
CAACAATGATGGCTGCAACCAAAAAATGGCCAGGTGTTGAGGTGGGCGCCTGTAGTCCCAGCTACTTGGGAGGCAGAGGCAGGAGACTCGCTTGAGCCCAGGAACTGGAGGTTGCTGTGTGTTGTTATGCAAAAGCACTATATCCAGGGTGACAGCTTTAGGCTATTTCTCAAAAAAAAAAAAAAAAAAAAAGACTGATGAAACTGAAGACCAGCCAACATTTCCTAAGGAACCCTTTCCTAATGTTTCGGAGAGAGACTGAAGTGTCTCCTTACTTCTTGACGCTGCTTTGACTGGGATGAATGCATCCATAATGCTCTCTCTCCCTCTGTTTCACTCTGTCTGTCTCTCTCTGTGTCTCTTTCTCCCAGTCTCTCTATGTCATCCTTTTTTCTTTCTGTCTCTCACACACTCTTTGTGTCTTTCTCTGCCTCTCTCTGGCTTTCTGGCTCTGTTGCTGTCTTATCTCCTCCAGCGTAACCTCAGAGGTGGGGAGACAGGTCAGCTTGCCAGTTAGGTGTCAGGCGTCCAGGTGGGTGCAGGATGGACGGTGGGAGGGCACTTACTTGCAGGCTGAGCCTTCCCTGACTAGTAATGATAAAGGATGAGCCTTGCCCCAGTCAGAATGTGAACCTCTCCCCCACCTAGAACCTGGTCCTGCCCCCCACCAGCACCTTAGTCTAAGCTGCGTGTCCAGCAATTCCAGTGCAGCGCAAAGCCCAAGGAAGGCTAATGTTCACAGGAGCAAATGATTATCCAATTAATTAACTTATTTTCTTTCCATATGAACATCCATGCTCAAGGCTGATTGCGCACTTAATTTAAGCTTTCAGCCTTCATCAGGAGTACTTTATATGCAATTCACACATATCTAAGATACATCAACTGCTTTCATTGTTATATGCCTCCAGTGAAGACAGAGCCATATGATAAACTTCAGCTTCAAAAGACAGAACTAAAAGTAGGAACTCAGCAAAATAACTATCAGTAGCTTTTTCCAATGTGTTGCATTGGCTTTGGGATGTTTTCAACTGTGAGATGAATTTAGGGATTTTTTCCATTGCTATAATTTTTCTTCCAATTTATTCTCAAGACTCCACTTTTTGATTTCTGTTTCTTTTCAAATAAATACTTTTGAGATGTTCATCTTTGGATGCTCATATATTCTTTCAGAACTAAGCATGAAACAAAATTATCTGAGCTGTGTTTAACTTCTGTATATTCAAGGGCAAGGGAACTTGTTAGGGGTTAGCATGGGGACTCCCAGGCAGGACGGATCACAGGGGACCGGAGCCTGAGTGGCTGAGGTGGTGGCTGTGCTGAGGGTCAGGACACCTTCCCTGAAAGAGTGTGACTATCTTTAGTGATCTCCTTACATCCTTCAAAACATTTGCAACAAAATTTGCAAGGGCTTAACACAAATCACCCGCATTAAAGAAAACAGGAGAAGCTGACATCTCACGTATCAGCAAAGTGGGTGAGTAGAGCGACCTTCGTACTCAGGTGCATCCAGGGCCCAAACCAGGCATTGAGAGGCAATTTCTTAAAAAACAACAAAAAACAGAGGCAATTTCTTGCCATCGCTTGGTCTATTAGTCCCAATGTTGGCTCCGTTTTCAGACTTCACACAGTAACAGGATGATTGTACCCAGGTCTACCCATGTTCAAAAGTGAGCGCCCCCCTCCTGGCAGCCTCGGTGTGGGTCATGGAGCCTCAGTTGTCACCTGGGGGGTGCACTGTGCTTCCTGGACAGGAAAAGGTGACAGCTCCAGCACCCCAGGGTCTGGAGTTGAGGTCAGCCCCACTGGAAATTCCATGAGTTTAGATTAAGAGAAGGGGCTTGTCCCGCGGGGAAACACTGAGACATCATTATCTGAAGAAACTCAATGAATGTCAAACATCAAAAATACTAGGTTCTCCCTGGGGGTGAGGCTGGAATTGTGTGGCAGGTACTGTGCAGCAGGAGGTCCAGGTGGGCACGAAGCAGGCCCTCATGGGCCTTTTCTTATACTTGGCATGGTGGTGGGTGGCGGTGGCGCATTTCACAGAGCTGGGTCTTCACCTGCCCCGCCCCGCTCTCTGGCTGCTGTGTGGGCAGTTCTGTCTCCTGCTGGCAGGACTGGGACACTCAGAGTGTCCACACTGCAGTAAGGACCGTGCTACCAACCCCACAGAGATCTCAACTCCAAACACAAAGGAGACCTATTATAACTGAACCTAACAAAATTGCAGACCTTGGACATGGTGCCCAGACTCTTGACTTTCTGCTCCCCAGGTATTTGCTGGGTCTTCTTACAATCGTCACACAAGCCAGCTCGGTCATCATGTTGAGAATGAAATGTGCCAGGCAGTACTGTCCGCCGAACCAGAGCCCCTTATGCCGACCGGCTTCCACCAGCAGAGACCCAGCTCACAGGGGGCATTTCTAATGGAAATCGCAGAGGAAGACCTCTCACCAGAAAGAAATCTGACTGTTGGGAAGGGAGCGTGATAGATGAGGTTATCATGGAGGACCCGGAAGACTGAGCTAACGAATTAATGCTTTTAGAAGATGGTGGGAACTCAAGGCTGTGTGTTGAACAAGGGACCACTGTGATAAAGATGGCTTTCAGACAGAACATACAGGCCAATATTTTCTGTGTGTGGATAGAGGGGAGAGGCCGTCAGCCAACCTCATAGCTATGAGCAGCTGGTCAGCTCTGGGGGGAAAGCCCTGTGTGGGGAAGCCCAGGAAGGGGGGCCTGAGCCCCCACTGTCTGCCTGGCCCCTGTCCAGTGTCTCAGCTGAAGAGCCTGTCTGCTTTTTGCCCATGTTGTCTTCATAAAAACAGTGTCCTTTCTCTCTGCTGTGGATGTGGTCTTAACTGACAGGTCAGGGATTGCCTTCTCTGCCCTGGAGGTGATGTGATGGCTGCTAAGTCCCCATGTTCACCATGGGTGAAAGGCTCTCATGTCACATGGCCTTCGACCTTGGAGCCAGTCTCAGGTCCCATTTCTTTAAGCTGCCCCTGTAGCCTCTTGGTAGAGTCAGCAAAAATACCTGCACTGGCCAAGGTGAGCGCTCTGCATCTCCAGGTGTTTATCATTATCACGGAATCAAGTAGAAATGAGTGTCGCGGTGGCCCATGGCCCATGGTGTACCCTGTAGCATGTGCAGACCTCTTGCCACAGGTGACAGGGACCAGCCCCTGGGTGATTCTGAAGAGACGTGTGCATGGGCAGGGGGGCCCTAGCCTTCCGCTCTGCACAAAAACAGAGCTTGAGAAATCAGAGAAACCTAGAACTGAACTTTTAATGGATAGAATCACAAAACTGATGCTCTCAACACAGAACTGAATTTTACCCCAAATATGTCTATTAAATACTATACTACATTAAAAAGGTTCACTGGACTTTCTAAAGATTTATCGTTAGTTTCAATTAATGTGAATGGTTTAAATTGTCCTCTAAAGAGGCATAGGATGGCTGTCTGGATACAAAAACTCAGGCCAGATATCTGTTGAATACAAGAATCTCACCTTACTTTAAAAGATAAATATAGACTCAAGGTGAAGGAATGGTCATCTATATTCCAGGCAAATGGAAAACAGAAAAAAGCAGGTGTTGCAATCTTATTGGCAGATACAATAGGTTTTAAACCAACCAAAGTAAGGAAGGATAAAGACGGACATTTCATATTTGTTAAAGGTACTCCTCAATATGATGAGATTTAAATTATTAATATTTATGCACCCAACCAGAATGAACCTTAATTTATAAGAAAAATTCTAATAGACATGAGTAACTTGATTTCCTCCAGCTCCATAGTAGTTGGAGATTTTAATACTCCTTTAGCAGTGCTGATAGATCCTTCAGTAAGAAGCTAAGTAAAGAAATTTTAGATTTAAACTTAACCATTCAGCAACTGGATTTAACAGACATCTATAGAATATTTCATCCAAAAAATTGAATACACATTTTTCTCTTCAGCCCATGGAACATACTCCAAAATTGATCACATCTTAGGTCACAAGTCTAATCTCAGCAAATTTAAAAGAATAGAAATTATTCTATTCTCCTTGCTTCTTCTCTGACTATCATGGAATAAAAATTGAACTCAATAACAAAAGGAATCTGCATACTCATACAAAAATATGGAAATTAAATAACCTTATGCTGAAGAATAGATGGGTCATAGATGAGATTAAGAAGGAAATTATCAAATTTTTGGAACAAAATGACAATGAAGACACCAATTATCAGAACCTCTGGGATACTGCAAAGGCAGTCCTAAGAGGGAAATTTATAGTACTGCAAGCCTTCCTCAAGAAAATGGAAAGAGAAGAAGTTAACAACTTAATGGGACATCTTTTAGAAGGAAGAACATTCCAAACCCCAACTGAGCAGAAGAAAAGAAATAATCAAAATTAGAGCAGAATTAAATGAAATTAAAAACAAAAGAATTATATAAGAGATCAATGAATCAAAAAGTTGTTTTTTTGAAAAGGTCAATAAAATAGATAAACCTTTGGTGAACCTAATCAGGAAAAAAAGAGTAAAATCTCTAATTTCATCAATCAGAAATCATAAAGTCGAAATAACAACAGACCCCTCAAAAATTGAAAAAATCCTTAACGAATATTACAAGAAACTTTACTCTCAGAAATATGAAAATCTCAAGGAAATTGACCAATACTTGGAAGCACACCACCTACCAAGACTTAGCCAGAATGCAGTGGAAATGTTGAACAGGCCTCTATCAAGTTCTGAAATGGCATCAATTATAAAAGATCTCCCTAAAAAGAAAAGCCTGGGACCAGATGGCTTCACGTCAGATTTCTACCAAACCTTTAAAGAAGAACTAGTACCTATATTACTAAATCTCTTCCAAAATATAGAAAAAGAAGGAATACTACTCAGCACATTCTATGAAGCAAACATCACCTTGATCCCTAAACCAGGGAGAGACTCAACAAGAAAAGAAAACTATAGACCAATATCACTAATGAATATTGATGCAAAAATATTTAACAAGATACTAACCAACAGAATCCAACAACACATCAAACAAATCATACACCAAGACCAAGTGGGCTTTATCCCAGGGTCTCAAGGCTGGTTCAATATATGTAAATCTATAAATGTAATTCAGCACATAAACAAATTAAAAAATAAAGATCATATGATTCTCTCAATTGATGCGGAAAAAGCTTTTGACAATATCCAGCATCCCTTCATGATCAGAACACTTAAAAAGATTGGTATAGAAGTGACATTTCTTAAACTTATAGAGGCCATCTATGGCAAACCCACAGCCAACATCATATTGAATGGATTTCAATTGAAACCATTTTCACTTAGATTAGGAACCAGGCAAGGTTGTCCATTGTCTCCATTACTCTTCAACATCGTAAGAGTTTAGCTATTGCAATCAGGGAAGAAAAGGCAATCAAGGGTATCCTTCTGATCCACAAGGGTCAGAAGAGATCAAACTTTCACTCTTTGTAGATGGTATGATTGTATATCTGGAAAACACCAGGGATTCTACTACAAAACTTTTAGAAGTGATCAAGGAATACAGCAATGTCTCAGGCTAAAGAATCAATACCCATAAATCTGTAGCCTTTGTATATACCAAACAATAGCCAAACCGAAAAAACAGTCAAGGACGCTATTCCTTTCACAGTAGTGCCAAAGAAGATGAAATATTTGGGAGTTTACCTAACAAAGGATGTGAAAGATCTCTATAAAGAGTACTATGAAACTTTAAGAAAAGAAATAACTGAAAATGTTAACAAATGGAAAAATACACCATGCTCATGGCTGGGAAGAATAAACATTGTTACAATGTCTATACTACCCAAAACAATATATAATTTTAATGCAATTCCTATCAAAGCTCCATTGTCATATTTTAAAGATCTCGAAAAATAATGCTTCGTTTTATATGGAATCAGAAAAAACCTCGAATAGCCATGACATTACTCAGAAATAAAAACAAAGCAGGAGGAATCATGCTACAAGACTTGAGACTCTACTATAAATTGATAGTGATCAAAACAGCATGGTACTGGCACAAAAACAGAGAGGTAGATGTTTGGAACAGAATAGAGAACCAAGAGATAAATCCAGTTACTTACCATTACTTGATCTTTGACAAGCCAATTAAAAACATTCAGTGGGGAAAAGACTCCCTACTTAACAAATGGTGCTGGGTGAACTGGCTGGTGACCTGTAGAAGACTAAAACTGGACACACACCTCTCACCATTAACTAAAGTAGACTCTCGCTGGATTAAAAATTTAAACTTAAGACATGAAACTATCAAAATATTAGAAGAAAGTGCAGGGGAAACTCTTGAAGGAGTTGGCTTGGGTGAGTATTTTATGAGGAGGACTTCCCAGGCAATTGAAGCAGTATCAAAAATCCACTGCTGGGTCCTGATCAAACTAAAAAGCTTCTGTACAGCCAAGAACATAGTAAGTATAGCAAGCAGACAGCCCTCAGAATGGGAGAAAATATTTTCAAGTTATGCCTCTGACAAAGATTTAACAACCAGAATCCACAGAGAACTCAAATGTATTAGCAAGAAAAGAATAAGTGATCCCATTGCAGGGCGGGCAAAGGACTTGAACAGAAACTTCTCTAAAGAAGACAGGCACATAGCCTATTGACACATGAAAAAATACTTACTCATCAGAGAAATGCAAATCAAAACTACTTTGAGATATCACCTAACTCCAGTAAGATTAGCCCACATGACAAAATCCCAAAACCAGAGATGTTGTTATGGATGTGGAAAAAAGGGAAGACTTCTACAGTGCTGGTGGGAATGCACACTAATATGTTCCTTTTGGATTCGATCCCATAATTCCTTTACTAGGTATATACCCAGAAGACCAAAAATCACACTATAACAAAGACATCCGTACCTGAGTGTTTATTGCAGCCCAATTCATAATTGCTAAGTCATGGAAGATGCCTAAGTGTCCATCGACCCATGAATGGATTACTAAATGGTGGTACATGTATACCATGGAATACTGTGCATCCTTAAAGAAAGATGGAGACGTTACCTCTTTCATGTTTACATGGATGGAGCTGGGACATATTCTTCTTAGCAAAGTATCTCAAGAATGGAAGAAAAAATATCCAATGTACTCAGTCCTACTATGAAGCTAATTTAAAGGTTTCATATGAAGGCTATAACCCAACTATAGCACAAAAATATGGGAAGGGAGGAAGGTGAGGAGGTTGGGATGGAGGGAGGGTAATTGGTGGGGCCACACCTATGGTACATTTTAGAGGGGTACAGGTGAAACGTACTAAATGCAGAATACAAATGTCTACATACAATAACTAAGAAAATGTTGAGCAGTTTGATGAAAATATTTCAGATTGTATATGAAACCAGCACATTGTACCCCTTGATTGCACTAATGTACACTGCTATGATTTAATAAAAAAAAAAAAAGGAAACCCCAAGTCATTTTCTTCAGGCTCAACTAGTCTGAGTTCAAGTTAGATGTTGAGCAAGTGCGATGAGTTATTCTTTTCACAGGCAAGTTGCAGGTTCACCTGGCCCTGGGCTGTATTTAGAGAGCTCTGTTCAGTGTCTCTTTCTTCCTTTTTGGATTCTGTTTAGGATATTTGGAGAATTGGGACAAATATTTCTTATTTGTCCTGCTTGGTCATCAACATGCAAACACAACGTTTGTTACTTTCTAATGATTGTACATACTTGACAAGAAAGGCATGAAAAGAATAAATACAGTCCAGGCTCTTGTGTGCCTCCCTTGAATTAGAATGTTTGCCTTGAAGAACTGAGTGACACAAATGAAAAACTCTGAGAAAGTATCAATATTTCTTAAATAACATATTATGGGTGGGCTCTTTTAAGAATGCTATCTATGATAATCTGCTATGGAAAAACAAGGCAGTCTGTGCAGAATGAAGTTGATTTTAGACACATGAGTGCATAAAATGTATTTTAAATCAGGGCTGTTGTAGATACAGCCCTTATTTGAGAAAATTGTCAGAATTTATTTAAAAAATTGTGTGGATAAATTATTTTTGAGATTTTTTAAAAAACCATGTTGAAGTTTTGACAAGCTTTTGGCCCATTCCCGTGGCTCTCCATCTGGGTCCGTAATGATTTCTTATTTCCCTGGCTCTCAGAGCTCACTGCCTTGCATGGAGCACCGGGCTGGGAGAGGGAAGAAGCAGTTTGTTCTGTGCTGTCAAATCATTGTGAAAACAGCTTTCACTCTCGCTGGGAGTGTAATTACAGACTTCAGTGCCCTTAAAATGCATTTCTTCACATTCTCTGGGTATGTTTATTTGAGGGTTTTTTTGGATGTAGCTTGTTTGGGGTGATGGTGTCTTCCAGTTAATAAAACATTCTGGTACTGAATACCTTTTCCTAAATGTGCAGTGTGTACCAGGCACTGCACAGAGGGCTGTGACACATCATTTCACTTAATCTTTAAAACACCCTTGGAGGGAGTCAGTGTTACAAGAATTATTTTCAAAGGGGGATACTGAGTCTCAGAAACAACTAAGTGAATAGCTGTGATTTTGCCCAACTTACACATATTTTCTGAATGTTCTTATTCATGAACCTAGAATAATGACTGGCACCGTCTGAGGAAGCTGGTGTGATGCTCGGGTGAAATCATGGGTGAGAAGTGTGCCCACCCACAGCGGCTTACGTTGCTGAGTCAAGTTAGAGTGATTACTTGTGACATAGTAAATCCTGATGTTTTTCTTCAAAGAACAATAAATATGAGTTCATCTAAGAGTCTGCTGAATGCATTTGCCCTCTTAGGGAATACTTGATGGGAGCAGAGGGGGGTGTCAACTGGCTGCCAGCTCACAGTCAGTTCATAGATTTTGTGTTAAGGAACTAAGACCAAAGAAGTGGTGATATCACCAATTCTGCCAATGTAGAGTTTAATAATATCTCATCCAATAAGAATTCTCTAGGTGTGATTTTAGCGGAAGGTAGAGTAGAATCAAATGATTTAAGGTATAACTTGGGTCTGGCCTGTGTCCGACACATTTGTCCTTTGACTCAGGATGACTTTGCCCTGTGAATAGTCAGGATTTCACCATTAGTACCCATTATCTCTGCATGCCCTCTCTCTTTCCCCTGTGGATTGGCCCACCTTTTCGTCACACTGTCAAGAATTAGTAACTTGCCAAGTACTTTTCATTCACACTGTACAGAAGTACGAAGTGTGGATTTACAGTCTCTGAGCATTTCACTGCCTTTTAACAAAGAATGAACTACTTTAATCACGTTAATTGTTAAGCTCTGTAATTCTGTAGACTGCTACCATAGAAAAATAGTAATATAGGCTGAATGTCTTGGCAGAACTCAGCCTCAGATGCAATACCCAGGCAGGCCAGGACGATATGGATGTTTGAATACTGAATACAGAAATAGTGTCCACCAGGGAATCTGTGGCAATGACCATCTTGGTGACCTTTCTGACCTGTAGATAAAGAGGGGGAGAAGAATTTAATCTCAAATATGCAATTACTTGGGGGAACTTAAGACACCAACTGAGGAAAGTTGCTTGCTGGGGATTCTGTGTTCTCACCCTTTGGGTGGGAACTGCAAAGGGGTGTCTCCATTGCTTCCTGCATATGGAGACCCCACGGTCTTATTTCAGGCTGTCAGACAACAAGTCTTGGGTCTTCAAATGGAATGCCAATATCTGAGATCCAGAGGCAGTTCTGGGGTCGCCGTGGGTTGAGCCGGGTCACTCAGTTAACTTCTTTTGACTGCATTAGAAAAGGAGGCATTGCTGTGTGTTCCCACTCATTTCTAAGAGTATCCAGTAAACACTCACGGTCATTTGGGGTAGAGATTGGCTACAATTTCCTTTCAGATTTTTAACTTAACATCCACATGTAATAGACTTAACTTTTACCTGCTGAAAATCAAAACAAACGGAGTATCTCTGTCTGGAAATATCGAGTTTCTAAATCTACATCTTGTGCTTAGAAACTTGGGTTGCATTATTGCTACTAACATTTATAAGGTTTTTAGGTATTCGACAAATTCAGTTATTAGGCAAATGCATTTCAAAATTTTTCATATAATCACTTCATTTTCTCCTGTATTTAGAATTTTTAGCATTAAATCTGAAGGGCTAACAAAAAATAAATTTGGTGCATTTCCCTAGTTCTTATTTCAGGGTTTTTTCAAAAAATGTTAGCAGCAGAAATTTATTTTCAAATAGTATGTTGTCACTCCGTCAGATGAGAAGCAATTTAGGTGGTGCTACTCTGGTTGAGTGTGGTGTGGAGTGTCCAGGCCAATGCTGCTCCTGGCTGAGATTTCAGAACTGTCTGTGGGAGCCAATGAGACCCCTGCATGCAGCCGTGGGCCTCCAGGAATGCAGTTTGGGAGGCATATTTTAATTGAGAGGCACGTCCTTCCTCTGTGTCCTTCCTGTGTCCCTCTGTGGCACCACCTGGACATCAACTCCAGGGCTGCATTCTGACTTCTGTGGGCCCCTTACTTCATAGAAAGATTAGAAATTATATTTTAAAACTGCATAGCACTGCT
Source organism: Arctocebus calabarensis (assembly GCA_963573935.1). NCBI lineage: Eukaryota > Metazoa > Chordata > Mammalia > Primates > Lorisidae > Arctocebus > Arctocebus calabarensis. Next base: position 63,612 of record CAUYON010098991.1, on the reverse strand, counting down.
CGTGTGAATGTTACTATTACCTATTAAGATATTTTCTTCAACCTAAAAGTTTCTTTTTTATTCTGATTTTAAAATAAATTCAATCATTAATTTCTCCGAGTATGGTGGCCCTGTGTGCCCCTGTATCTGCTGGGTACGTCAGAGCAGCTGAGCTCATCACCTCTGGGACCCTCTATCCACAGGCTGTTCTCCTAGGGACTCATTACGGGGTCAGATGGCATTCATGGCTAAAGTGAGACTGTGTCACACGCAGGAGGCAAACAGGAGTGAGTAGAGACCTTATATACAATGTCTAATTGACCTACTTTCACAAAAGCCCCCCCCCCGTTGTGGGGTAGGGCCGCTCTCGGTCCCCCGGGCTAGCGCGGGGTGGGCTTGCAGCGCACAGCAACAGCAAACTCTTCTGCTCAAGCAGTCCTCTTGCTTCAGCCTCCCCAGTAGCCGGGACTACAGGTGTCCACCACAACATGTGCCTAGTTATTTCTATTTTTAGTAGAGATGAGGCTGTCAGGCCGGTCTTGAAATCCTGAACTCAAGTAATCCACCCACTTTGGCCTCTCACAGTGCTAGGATTACAGGTGTGAGCCACCACTCTGGCCACAAAGCTTTTTAATTTTTTTTTAAACCTTTCTATTTTGAAATAATAAAGGATTTACACAAAAGAATTGCAAAAATAGTGCAGAAATTGTCCATAAACCCTTCACCTGACTCCCGGACAATAAAATCTCACACAATCACAGAACATTATTGAAACTCAGAGGTTAACCTGCCTACAGCGCTGTAGGCTGAACCGGAGAATTTATTCAAATGTCATCAGGATCTTCCAGGACCCCATTGCCTTGGCCCAGGACCCACCCCGCACCCAGCCGTTATGCCTCAGAGTTTCTTTCCCCGTCAGCGTTCTGGTCCTTTTCGGGGTCACAACTGTGACCCTTTTGTGGAGTCCTGGACAGGCACCATGGAAGGTCCCTGGCTTTGGGTCTCTCTGGTGTGTTCTGCCAGGCTGAGGTCTCGCAGCGTGGGGAAGAACGCCCAGAGGTCTGCGCGCGTGTGTGGGGCGCCCGACACCAGCCTGACTCGGCGCTGGGTGCACCCTGCTCGCCCTGCACTCAGCTGGTAGAAACTGCAGGTCTCTACATCATAAATGTGCCGGTCTCCACAGTTCCTACTTTACTGATCAAAAATGAGTAACTGGGGAGCCCACACCGAGGGGGAGGAGACGTAAGCCCATCCCTAGCAGGAGGAACACCAGAATTCACAGCACCATCCCCGCATGTCTGGGCCAGGAGCTCTGCCCGAGGCTCCGTGAACTTGGCCGTTTCTCCCCAGAGTCCTGCCCACTCGCTTAGCATTCAGCCAAGTGGTGCGTCTCGCTTCCCGAATTCCTTCTAGTCCTTCTACACCTGTTTGTTGGAATTGCTTCATAAAGAACTGGTGCGCCTTCCCGCCCACCTCTTCATACATTTAATCTTTTGATCCCATCAGAATGGGCTCCCGGGTCCTTATTCCACTCTCATTATTTGCCCCCACGTCTCCAGCTTTGCCCACCGGCAACGTGCCTGCCTTGTCTGCCCGGAACTCAAGGGCCCTTGATGGTTAATGGGTAACTGGGGCATCTCGGTTCTCTTTCAGACGCCGGCTGAGAACACAGCTGCCCTTTTAAAGAAGCATGTTCTGCTTCTAATCCTCCACACCTCATTCCAACATCGCTAAGAATTTGTTACATGCTCAAAAAAAACACGGTGCATTTATTGTTTAAAAGATGACAAGATGGGAAGATACAGATTCCAGGTTGGAAATAGCCACTCTCTTACAGTAGAGAAGCTCATGCCAGGCAGAGGTAAGCTGAGGCTGGTTTATGTTACAGGATTACTCACTGCTCTGGGTTGAACTGTGTCCTCCCCCATTCGTATGTTGAAGCCCTAATCCTCAGTAGCTCAGAATAGACCTTATTCAGAAATAGGGTTTTACAGAAATAATCAAATTAAAATGAGGTCATGAGAGCAGGCCCAGTCCACTCTGACTGGTGTCCTTATGAAAAGGGGGAATCCCGAGACAGGTGTGCACAAGGGGAGAGTGTCACGTGAAGGCCAAGCAGAGGTCCAGATCAGGGGATGCGCCTACAAGTCAAGGAATGCCAAAGCGTGCCAGTAACCTCCAGAAGCTAGAGCAGAGCCTCCCACAACCTCCGAAGGACCAACCCTGCCGGCACCGGTACCGCTGGGGAGGCCGTCAGCCTTTGGAAGCCCAAGACAGTACATTTCTGCTGATTAAGCTATATGGTCTATGGTGCTTATTACAGTGGTCCTAGCAGACCAGCACGCCTGCACACCATCCTGGGGCACAATTTAGGAAATATGTGATCTATCATCTCAGAGAATGAAAGAAGTCAAATGTCTTCTTGATTTAGAAATGTTTAACACACTATGACAATTGGTGCTACACACTGCTGCACTGCTGACAGCTATGCCACTGAAGGCTACGCTACTGACGTCTACACTAGGGCTCCGCCACTGACGGCTACGCTATAGATGACTACACTACAGATGACTACGCTACTGACGGCTGTGCTACTGATGGCTGCACTACAGAGGGCTACACTACTGACGGCTGCGCTACAGAGGGCTACGCTACTGACGGCTGTGCTACTGACGACAATGCTGCAGAGGGCTACACTACTGACGGCTGTGCTACAGAGGGCTACGCTACTGACGGCTGTGCTACAGAGGGCTACGCTACTGACGGCTGTGCTACAGAGGGCTACGCTACTGACGGCTGCGCTACAGAGGGCTACGCTACTGACGGCTGCGCTACAGAGGGCTACGCTACTGGCTGCGCTACAGAGGGCTACGCTACTGACGGCTGTGCTACTGACGACAATGCTGCAGAGGGCTACACTACTGACGGCTACGCTACTGACGGCTGCGCTACAGATGGTTACGCTACTGACGGCTGTGCTACTGACGAGGACGCTACAGAGGGCTACGCTACTGACGGCTACGCTACAGAAGGCTACGCTAGTGACGGCTGTGCTACTGACGGCTACGCTACTGACGGCTACACTACTGATGGCTACGCTAGTGACGGCTACACTACTTATGGCTACGCTAGTGACGGCTACACTAGCGATGGCTACGCTATAGATGGTGACGCTACTGACGTCTACACTACCGCTCCGCCACTGATGGCTACGCTATAGATGACTACGCTACTGCCGGCTACGCTACTGACGACAACGCTACAGAGGGCTACGCTACTGACGGCTGTGCTACTGACGACAACGCTACAGAGGGCTACACTACTGATGGCTACGCTACTGACGATGACGCTACAGATGACTACGCTACTGCCGGCTGCGCTACAGAGGGCTACGCTACTGATGGCTACGCTAGTGATGGCTACGCTACTGACCGCGACACTTAAGTCCACTGTGCTTTTTACAACTTTGACCTAATTTCCACTCAACCTACAGCGGATGGACATATGCTAATTTACATTTCTAAATTAAGTTCAGGTCAGAATTGCACCTGAGTACCCCCAGCCCAAGATAAGTCAGGATGTCACCTGAGCAAATACCCCGAGCCCCAGAGTTAGACACAAAGCAGTGATGTCACATTTCTATACGCTCACGTGGCCAAAGGCGCTGGCTGCTGAATAGTAAAAATCTTAAGTGCTGGGACCTGCACAGCTGTATTTTTATTTGTTTATAAAGTGCAGGGAGTCTTAGTTTCTATACTAAAATTATCGCCTTGATTAATCGACCAACTTTCGTAACTTTAGAAGAGTTTAGTAGATCTGACTTGTTTTGTCTCCTTTGCACCTTGCAGGTTCTTGGAGGCTGAGGCATTTTAGTCCCAATCCTAAAATTATCATCTTAATTCATTTCCCAAAATTTGTATCTTTAGAATGTTTAATGATATTAAACTAAGATTGCGTCCTCTTCCTTCAACTCTCTAAACCCCAGAGAAAGAAAACAAGCACACTTTACTTTTACTAAAAATATTCCCAGGAAATGCTGTGAAAACACTCGTGAATCAAGAACATTCCTCTGTGGGTCTATATTTACTCCCTCCTACCTCTGGCTGAGTGCTGGCGTCACTGAAGGAATCTGCCTTGTTTATTTGCCTGCTGGTTTTTGTAACCTCGATGCTTCTGGGAATGCCCAAGAATCAAGTGCCTTGAATGTTTCCTGCCTGTTTCAGCTACCTAGATGTTACTTTGCTGCCCTTTGATTAGAGGATCCAAGGGCAGGGCCAGGCCTGGGGGGCGACTCAGGAGGGGCTGCCTGTGACATGCATCCATGAGGCTTCCATGTGCCCTTGCAAACACTTGAGCTGTTTTTATACCTCCGGCTGAAATTGGGCAGAAGAGACCTTTCATTCATTCTGGTAATAGTGAAAGGAAAAGACTGAAAAGACAGACAAGTTAAAATGGAGCAAAGTTGAAGAAAGAACAGACCAGAGGCAGAGAGACAAGGGATTGGGACGGGCGCCCGAGAGGGGACACTGGGCACCCCAGAGTGCACTAGTGAGGAGTAGGGTGCTGGTGCCCAGAGGGCACACTTCTGAGTCACTGTTGGCCGGCTGTGCAGGGAGGAAGCCCCATCCCCTGCTGGCTCCTTGGTGGGGTTAGGATGAAGTTGAGGTCCCAGTGTGAGTCCAGCCTCCACCATGGACCTTCAATAGGTCACTTCTCACTTCTCAGGCCCTGTATAAAATCACTAGACAGATTTGGAATCTTTGTGGGTCTTCAACATTTGTTAAAAAGTCATGGAATCTGTTGGTCAAATAAAATTTCATATAAAAACCTAATGGTAAAAGCATAATAAAACAGGCCAGCTCCCATCTGTGGGTGCCTCCAGGCAGGCCGTCCCTGTGCCCCCACCCCTACACACCGCACGCCACCCAAACCCCCACCCGCCCCAGGCCGCCCCTCCTGTTATATTGCAGGCCGCCAGTGACATCTGAGGCACGTGGCACTCAGGGACCTTGACACCCATGCTCTGGGCACCCCTGTGGACATCAAACCTGCCTCGACCCTGCCACCAAGAAGTTCAGTTGTTTTGTTGCAATGATCCCGAATGGAATATTAAATAACAGTGGAAGCACCAGGCAGGGGATGCTTTTTGAAGGTTCATTGTCATCTACTTTCTCCCGTGGGCAAGGGCTGCCCACACCCCTCTGACGACCACTGATTCCAAGGTTGTCTCTTAATCACTGGCTTTTCCCAAGAAAATAAACATTAGGAGTTTTTATAATCTACCGTGTGTGTGTGTGTGTGGGGGGGTGAAACCCAAAGAGTTCCAGTAGCTAAACAAGACCCTCTCTGGGACGCTGAGATGTCCTCTGAGTGTTCTCCATGGCAGTGACGCAGCCTGTGGGGCTGAGTGGGACAGAACAGAGCTGCAGGCTGATGTTGGTGCTGGGAGGCTGGAGTGCTAGAGGTTGGGTACCTTGAGGCTGTCCCCTCTGCTCCACAGGAGTCTCCATCACCTGGGATGTGTGACTTCAGAGCCTTCAAAGGCAAGGCCCCCAGAGGAGAGAGTCACGACTTTCAGCACGTATACATGTCGGTTCCTCTCAATCTGAAGGTGCTCAGGAGCCACCAAGAACTTCTCTCCTGCTGTTGTCAGGAGTGAGTCTGCACTGAACTTGACAGGCAGGTCCCAAGGGGAATAAGAAGGAGCCCTGCAGAGAGCAATGCAGTGGGCGAGGGGCACGTGGAACCCTGCTCTGGGCACCGCTGTGTGGAGACGGCGCCTGCCTGGACCCTGCCACCAAGATGCTGCTGCTGCATCACACAGACCCTGGGTGATGAGAAGGCTTCAGGCCACCTGCTGCTATTGGCTGCGAGAGCTGGGATGATTGACATGTCAGACTGCATAAAAATCCTTACAGTGTTTAGTCCTGTCAACCCAGTGTAGACATGTCACCCACCATCAACACCTTGGTGCACCCGGCCACACCTGCATGGCCGACACCTCGGGCATCTGTTTCCTTGTGGTTCTGGAGGGTGGAAGTCCCAGCACCAGGGGTTGGCCAGGTTCCTCTTCTGAGGGCCAGGAGGGAAAGTCCCCCGTTCCCACAGGTGCCACCTTCTTGGTCATTGTATCATCACCCGCTGCCTGCATCTCCATGACCAAAACTCCTCCATTATCATAAAGATAGCAGCCATGTTTGATCAGACCCCACCCTGAGGGTCCATTTTAACTTGATCCTGTCTGTAAAGGTCCTGTCTCCAAATATGGTCCCACTCTGGGCTGCTGGCAGTTAGAACTTCAACGCCTGAATTTTGAGGGGCCGCAATTCAGCCCATAACAATTGCCAGAGTAAAATCCTGCCGGAATAGAGAGCGAGGGGGTCAGGGGCTCAGGGAGACGCCCCTAGCGTCCCAGGCCCTGGGTGCCCATCCCAGGGCAGGCTGGGGCCTCCTCTGCAGTCAGGAGTCTCCCCCAGGAGGGTGTGTGTCAACCATCACTTTTGAACGTCTAAAACTTAGCAATGCTCCTGGTCTTTTTGTCCCTAAGGGCTGCCTTGGTAACCAAGTGCAAGATGGGAGATCAGGCATCTTCCTGGGCCGAGGGACATTCCTGCCCAGATGCTGGCATGGGGCACGCTGCGGGGTAGTCTTGACTCTTGTCTGGTAGGGCGTAAGTGGATCCTGGCCCAGGGCATTAAGGGAAAGGGAGGAGGAAGAGCTGGGCGGAGGTGGTGGTGTCATTTGGGGGCTGCACAGAGGTTCTGGATCTGGCTCTCCTGCCAGGAGAGAGAGATCTGCTGAGGAAACCATTGCAACAGACCCCGGGGATCGTCCCGGTGCCACGTCAGGGCTTCGTGGGGGCCCTGGGGGCCAATCGGCAGCTGCGGTGCGCCTTCATTCCTTCCTCAGAGGCGGCCCCTTAGGAGAGGGCTCCGGAAGGGGGAGAAAGGGAGAACCTAGGGCAGAACAGCCCTGGGCTCACAGGAGAGTGCCCAGACCCTGCGCACCACCGTCCTGTGCTCCCTGCTTGCCCAGCGCCCTTCGAGGTGGTGTCTGCACAGCTCTCATGTGCCATTGCCAAGGAGGTGGAGGCTGGAAGCAATGTCCAGTGGCGGGCAGGCAGGGACACTGATGACAATCAGCATAGATGCACTCGGTCAGGCTCCTCTGAGCCGAGGTCTGGGCAGCGGCTCGCTGGGCGCCCTGCAGCACAGCAGGGACGCAGAGGCAGGAAGGGAGCCGTCTCCATCGCAGCTGAAACACTGATGCCCCAGGCAGGAGGTGAGTGCACAGTGCTCACGTTTGGAAACAGAAACGTGTGTATACACAAACTAGAGGGGTGTGCAGTGAAGTCTGTGCTTGGTGCAGTGTGTGCTACACCAGCATGTGTGGGTCCTCATCTAGCACGGACACACCAAGGGTCTTCCCTTGTAAAGAAAAGTGTGCTTTTACTCAATAATAAAGCTTTTCTTTACTTTAAGAAAGAACAAAAATATGGGGGCACAAAATTGTAATACAATAGAGCCTCTGTAAGTTGACCACCAAGGCACTGGGTCGACATATGAGGTGGTCACCATAAGGAACAGGCCTACCCATACTGATACACACACGTGGTGCGTGTAGGGTCTATGACGTCTAGGTCAACCTAAGGAGGTGGTCAGTGCAGGGAGGGTCACCTGTGGAGGGCCCACTGTATTTAACAAAGAGGAGCAGGGTCCAAGGAGTTCAAAAACACTTGCAGAGAAGGAGGTTCTCCCTTTTTCGCCCTGCGATGGCAACAATAGTCAATGAGTAAGGTGGGAATGCCTAATAACAATGACAAATACATGCGCCATTTCATGGGTTTGTTAAAAGGCACATTTTCTTTATAGAAAGCAAACTTATTTAATTTGTAAATAACACAAAGCTTGGGAACTGTGGTTTTGCATAGGCTCACAGAAGACCTTGATGGGTTGAAATGTTAGGGGGATTTTATAACTGGGGAGAAGTCCATCAAGGTAAGTGTGTTTGCTCACAACAATCCCAATTGCAATTTAGATACGGGGAAGTCATGGCTCCACTTATGTGAAACTGAACCTAGAAGTTTTTAAAACTGAGCACCCAGCAAGTTATTAATACGATGTAGTTGTCAAACGAGCTAAGGCGAGTTGAGCTGCATTGACAGAGGCGCTAACTCTGGTCCGAGGGAGGGGCTCATCTTCAGTCCTGACTGCACAGACCCTGTTAGATCCGAGGCAGCGTGTACACCTGAGCGTGTGGCTTCTGGAGGGAGTTCACCTGGGCTCCATCCCATCTTCAGCACTTGCAGCTGTGTGAGGCTGTTGATCAACCTCTCCATTTCCCAGTCCTGTCAAATCAGAGTCATGACAAGAACCACCTTGTGGGATAGCTTTGAGGACTAGAGGAGCTGGCTCAGGTCTGGCTGCCGTAACAAAACACCACAGACTAGGTGGCTTGAATAATGGAACTTAATTTTCTCGTGGTCTCAGAGGTAAGAAATCCAAACTCAAGGCCACGGTCAATTTGGTTCCTGGTGAGGACTTTTCTGCTGGCTTGTGAAGGGCCACCTTCTCAGTTTTCTCCATGGCCTTCCTTCTGTGCCATGTACGGAGAAAGACAGACAGAGAGGTGGGGGGGAGACAACACCTTGGAGCCCTCTGGGCTCTCTCCTCATGAGGTCACTCATCCTGTGGGATCAGGGCCCCATCCTCATGACCTCATTCAGTGTGAGTCACCTCCTACAGGTTCCATCTCCAGAGTCAGATGGGTGTTGGGGCTTCAACATATAAATTAGGGGGCATATTTCAGTTCGTAACAGTGATCATGGATTCAAATCATACTAAAAGCATTTAGAACAGTCTCTCAGTGAATCATAGTTGCCATGTTCTCAACTTTGCTGTTTGCATCTGGGCACTGCTTTAGAAGGGCTACAAACAAACTGGGTTAGAAACCGTTTCCTGTGAGGAAGCGTTTGAGGATGTGAAATATTAGGCTAAAAGATAAAACTTTGGAGAGACGTGCTAGCTGTCTTCAAATACTCACAGGTGGGCAGTTGAAAGGCCAGGAACCTCATTTCAGCCGACGGGGAGTGTGGGGACTGTGAGGGACCAGGGAAATGGCGGGAGACAAGGAGCACAGGACAGGGCAGCCCCATGACCAGCCTCTGCGGCTGGGAGTGAACTGACACCTTCTATATATATATATATATATTTTTTTTTTTTGGAGAGGACCACTTAGTGATATGAATCAAACGTGGTGAAAGGTGTATGTCTTGTTACCCAGAAATTTATTTGGAGAACTTTTTCAAAAGGAAATAGGCAAATGTCTATGTACCTAGACATTATTATGCTGTCATTTGAAATTGTAAAATATTAGAACCACCCCAAATATGCCAAAGTAAGGAATTGAGTAAATAGAGTATGTCAAGAAAGGGGAATGTTAGGCAGGAATTTAAAATGCATGTGTGTTCTTAGATACATTCTCAGAAATTTGAAAAGAAAAGCATTTAAAATAAACGTGTGTTTCCAAAGGTATTTGTGAGGACTTGGAAGAGTATGTCGAGAGCAATCCGATCTTTATTTGAAAAGGAAAAAGACAGGAGTGGACAGCTGGCGTGTTTGCAGGGTCGGCCAGGAGGGAGTGCCCAAGGACGTGGCCAGCGCGCCGCCGACGGGACTGTGGACACTTCGCCCTCCCTTCTGTGTATATGCTGACTTTTCCAAATAACACAGACCGTTTCCGTGAAAGTGAATCTATACAGTAAATGAAGTGAAAGTGAGTGCTTGGTGATCTAGAGAGAAATGACATTTTAAAAAGTGAAGTGACAACCTGACCTAAGGGGTTATGATCCCGGTTCTGTGGGAGAACACGGAGACTTGGAGTGGGCATGAGTGCCCCGCTGTGGGCGCTGCTGCGGGTTCCCTGACTCGGCCTCTCTGGGGGGAGCACCTGTCTCTGGGCCAGGTGGGGCTGTAGGGCGTCCTGAATGCCAGCGCAGCAGCAAGGCGGCTCTGTGTGGGCCCGCACTGGTGGATGGCGAGCTAAGCACAGCTCTGGCAGACCAGAAATCCCCAAGCCACTCTGTCCCAGCCCAGGACACGTCCTCCAGCCCCAGAGAAGCCCTTGGGGTGGTGTTGAGGGCGGGAAAATCCCAGCAGCAGCAGCAGCGGCAGCAGTGTGGCTGCGGAGAAGCCCCGGGCAGCTTCTCTGGTGTCCCCATGGCTGTTGCCAGCTTACCCCCAGCATCAGAATTTTCTTGCCCTTAAAACAATTACTATCATCAGACTCTCAGCAGTCTCCCTTCTGCAATGTCTAGTACAGGAGACACTAGGTACATGCGACTATTTATTAAATCTAAAATTAGAGGAAAAAATCTAGTTCTTTCACTGTGCTTGCTCACTGACTCACGGCTACCTGGCTGGACAGCACTGATTCTGGAGCATTCCCACTGTGGCAGATAGAGCCCACCACACCACCTTGTGTGAACACAGGACCTTGTCAGCCACTGACAGAGCCTCAGCACCTGCTCTGCCACCTGCCAGTGGGACAGATGTCAAGGTCACCAAGGACAAGGTTTCTTGCACATCCTACAGCTCAGCACATAGTAGGTGTTGTGTTGGTATTTATTAATGAAGGAAAAATGTAGCTCAGACCTCAGTGGGTATTTGGAGGAGAAGGAAGCCCCAGCATCCCCCCTCTGCTCGTGTAGACTGGGTAATAGATTAAGAGGCTGTCTACAGCATCTCCTAATAAATATCTCAGAATAAGGTTATTCTCCAGACTCAGACATTCATGGTGCTGCTAAATGCTTGCTGCCGTGAGCAATTTGTCAGGAGCCCATCTATCACTGAGCACAAGACGTATTCTAATAAGCAAGTCAAGCCGTCTAGTCCTTTGCTACATCGTAGGAACCATCGGATCTGTCTGCTCAGTACGGCAGCCTGGGGAGAGGAGCCATGGGGGAGTAATCGTGGCCAATGGGCTGTCACATCTTCAGCGTCCCGGCTCCTTGGCAGAGACGCGAGGCTGCGGGGAGAACAGCACACTCAGAGGACGAGGTGCCCGGGCCCCCCAGGTCTGCCCAGGCATGGCAGGCTTCCTGGCAGCGCAGCAGGAGACGCGCGAGGCTCCCCCAGCTCCCTGCTCCTCTGCCCATGTGGCTGCGCTGTTGTTTAGGTTCGGATCCCTCATTTGAATTCTGCTGGGGCTGCCTGCTCTGCCCTGCCGCCTTCCTGCGCCAGCTTGTGTATCTGCCACCCTCCCCACATCTATTTTAATTGTCCCATTTCTGCCATGATTTTTGGCACAGGGGGTCTTCATAACAGGGCTCAGAGGATATTCACTATCTCCTGATTAAAATCTGTGAGGTTTTTTTTCCCTGGGTCATATTGGGTTCTTTTAATTTCCTCCAGTTTATTACTCTCCTTGTCAGGAACATTACAATTCCTTAAGTTACTACTCTGTGTGTGTGTGTGTGTATTTAATTATTTGCAAATGAATATATAGGAGGATAAAAGAGATCACTTTTAAAAGCAATGCCAACCTTCCAGAAACCTACGTCTGTCTTAGACTTTAGCTCCTGCCATGTTGAAATGTGGTAGGAAGATTTCCATTCAAGTTATATCTTTAAAGAGTCTGTGGAAAATGGCACTTTGGGTCGGGAGGCAGAGAATTCGAAATTGCAGGGTGAAGAAGCAGGTTTAAACCACCTTTTCGTCCCTATCCCCTCTACCTACATCGTCCCAGGACAGTGGCACCAGGCCACCTGGAGACCTGCTCTCTGGTCCTCCGACTCTGCTCCCCCCCCTCCCCCCCCCCCAGGACTCCCCCCCCTCCTCCAGGCCCCATTTGAAGTATCCCGACGTGCATTTCTGGTGGGGACGGGGTTTTATCTCAGTTAAACGCCTCGTTTCTTTAGAGGATGTGCAGCTCCCTACTTACCCAGGTACTTTAGACAGTGAGCAGGGTCAGAGTTCATGCTGGGGCTGTCCTCTCCAGCTGCGGGAAGCAGAAGTCATCACCCTGACAACCAGGCAAAGTGGATGATCCCAAGGTAACTAGAAATTGGGGGGTGTCCATCAGAAACAGAGCCTCTGGGACACCTAAGGTCAGCCCTGCCCGGGGCCCCCTGAGACACAGGTGTTCACGGTCTGGGGGTCATTTGCCCCAGCTGTGCGCTCAGCACCTTCAGGGAGCACTGGCCACCTGTCTCGAGGGCCCCGGCTCTTTGCTGGCAGCCCCCCTCTTCCTTCACTTTCCTCCGTGCCCACGTTTAAGACTTAACACTTGCCACCAACTCCCTCATCAGCCCTGTCTCTTCCCCGCTTACCCACAAATTCCACCCTTGGCTGAATTTGCTGCCCTCTTCATAAGCTCAAGGGGTCAATGTGATTGGAGAAAATGACACAAGCCAGTTCCACTCTAAATCAGTGTTCTTCAATCTTTTTTATCTCAAGGCACACTTGAATGTACAGATAAACTTTTGTGACACACTTAAATTATGTTTATTAAAAATAAAGTAAAAAAATACACTTACTGTGAACTTTTAAAAATAATTTAATTAATGATCTTTACAAGTTTTCACACACCCAAGGTCCTCTGGCGGGACAGTGGTTGAAAATCACTGCTCTGAATCCTCCAAAACAGCCTTCAGAGGGCAGGCAGCCCTGGCCTGCGGTGTTTCCACAACTTTCTCCACTTCCTGATGCCCATTTGCTGTCTTCTTGTGTGGATCCTGAAATGCCCTCTTTTCTGCCTTCTACTCTGGCTGTGACCTGATGTTGTGCTTCATCAATGCCTTAGATGCCATCACGTGGGGACACACCCTCCCCACCCCACCTTTATAAACCTGCCTGCACCAGCCCTGGGCTCTCCTCTGGTTCTCTTGTCTCTGCCTGATTCCCATCCGTCCGTGCCCACTCGAAGCCCCCATCCCGGCTTCTCCAGGAGCTGCTGCCTCGGCTCGCCTCTCCATCAGGCGTTAACGTCTCCTCCTCCACAGAATCCTTCCCCTCCGTGTTCCAGCAAGCTGGGGGCCTTCTGTCTTTAAACCCAGGCACAGGACTCTGTTCTCCCCCTGTTAGATGGGACTACCTGCACCTCCCTCCCCAAAGCTGAACTTCTCAAAGGCATTCATCTGTATATAGCGCGGCACCCCTGACCCCCTGGAACACCTGGACCACCCGGACACAACGGCATTGCTCAAATGTGGCCCCATCAGAGCACCCGCTGGGACTGCTCAGCATGGCCAAGAACTTCCTTCCTGCCAAATCCCAATAATGTGTATGTCCCTATTTCTCTCCCTTCTCAGAATCACCCCATTGCACGTTTCTGAAACATATACTATGGCTGGAATGTAGCCTCCAAGAGGTCAGGAACATGTCTGCTGTTGACCTTTGTATCATGTCCATTAAAGCGGCCTGACCCCTTGCAGGTGTGACTGTGAGCCAGGCCATGCCCCCACTACCCCCCCCCCAGTGTGAAGGTTCCATAGGGCTTTGTCGGGATCATCCTCAGGTGACTGTGCCTTTCCCATAGTTTCCCCCACCATTTATGTGCTCTCCTGAGGTGTAGCCTGAGTGTCCAGCTTTCTGGTGACCTCTAACTCAGAGACTGATGCACATCTCGTGTGTATTCAAGCCAGAGCACTGACCTCTCCCCCGTCCCCGGATTTCCCCATTTCCATCCAGGCCCAGCCATCCACCCACCTGCTCTGCAAAGAACCCGGGGCTCATCTGCTCCCAGTATTCCCCGGTGGTCCCTTTCATTGGCCCACTCTATCAGTGCTGAGTGACCCACTGTGGCCACCCACTTCCCCGCCTGCTGCCCCAGCCCCAGCACATGGCGGCCCATCCCCACCCAAGGGCTTCCTGCCTTCCCTGGTCCACCATGCCTGGCCGTTTGCCCTGGTCCCCTGGTGGCCACCATTGAGAGCCGGAAGGCTCTTCCCGGCCTCCCTGCACCTGCTACACAGTCTCGGGAAGCCCAGCTCCCCTCTGGGGCCCGGCTTCCCACCACCTGCCCCTTTCCCAGGAGCCGTGCACCTGGTAAGCGTCATCCTGCCCCTGACACTCTATGTGCTGGCCTCTCTCGCCACAAACGCGTCCTGCTTCTCCCTTCCTCCGTCCTCAGTGGGATTCCCATCACCCTCCAACAAGGCCTTCAGGGCACTCACCAGGATTTCATTGTTTGAAAAGTTAGTGGTTTACCTGCTTCTTGACTGTCTTTTTCACAAACCGCCCTCGTTTCCTGAGCACCAGGGCCCACGTGTGACTCATTGGGCTCCACCCACAGTGCCGAGCTCTGAGTGTCACCCAGTAAATATCTGTCCACTGTAGAGCAGTGTTATGATTCACTAACTGTGGCTGTCAGCCATATTCTTTGGCTAATTTCTATGATGGGGTGAAGGTCTTGTTGGTCCTGGGTCTCCACCTCTCCTTAACTTCTAGGATATTAACAAAAGGAGTGAGGAGAAGGGCTCCAGGCCCAGGGCAGCCTCCCAGTCCCCACGGGCAAAGCACACTCTCTGTCTTCCATTTCCGACATTCAACTGTCTGATCCAGAAATGTGACCCTGCAATTATTTCCGTCACCAGGTGATTAATCACCACACATAACATTTATTGATATTCATTCATCATGTTGATGTTTATTCATCAGCCGTGAGGCCTCCCGGTCCTGGCTGTGGCTCTGAGTGCTGACACCCTGGCCTCCTCCGTCTGGGGCTGGCTGGGCCTATTTGCTGAGATTTTATTTAAAGGGTATGTGCTATGAAGGCTTTGGTGATTCAAGGATTAGAGTCTAACCTTATCAGCACTAGATTTGCTTTCCAATTTGAATATAAACAACAAAGAGAGAATATTTCTAACTGACCTTTTGAAACGGCAGTGCCCTGCGTCAAGGCGGGTGGAACGCGCCATCCAGAAGCAGCTCTAGAGAGACGTCATCTAAAGCCTGTGAACTCAGAGCAGTGTCCTCGCTGACCTGCAAACTCTTCCTCACGGTTTGTACCCACGTCCCGACCACTTAAACACTCAAACTCCCTGCTGTCATAGAGCGAGCAGTGGACAGGAAGATAGAACAGATGGTCCCTGCGGGTCAGAGAGACACAACCCGCATAGCAAGTCAGGGCTGTCACGTCTGCCACGCTTTACTGAACCTTCCCCATAAACAGAACAGCTACCAAGGGGACCAGGAGCTGTGCGTGAGCCGGTCATGAACTGGAGGGTCGGTCACCTGGTTTGGGTTCCACTCTCCCCCACGCCCTTTCCCAGACTCGATCGCAGTAACTGCACTCTCAGCCTGACCGGGCTTACAACCTTACACTACCAGCCTAGGCAGAAATAACATCGCCGGTGCTAAAGGCTGTGCACTCAAAAATCGGCATTCTGATTCCTGCTTAAAATGTCCCAATGTCTAAAGACCCCTCATGTTGACCAGCTGCGAATGCTGACCGGTATGTACAGTCTCCTCTGCAGTCAACTTAGAGACCTGAGACCCAAGCTCTTCAGAGGAAGTTAAACAGAAACTGTTCCTAATTCCCCCACTCCCCTTACATGTGCATATACTTAAAAAATGGACAGCTTGTTTCCTTGGCTTCTTGGCCCCAGACACCCCATAAAGGAGGGGCTGGGCCGGGCTGTCCCCGTGGCCCCTTCTTGCTGAAATGCTGGTTACAGGCCCATTCACTGTTCCACAGGCAGCAGAGGGCTGAGTGGGCACTGCTGGGATCACTGTGCCATTCACTGTCTCTCCAACAACGTTTTGTTTCTCTTGACTGGTTCTGTCTTTCCCCTTGATCTCTGCTAGACTCTTCTCTCTTTAGTACGTCCCAGGAAACAGATGTTTTAACACACTTTCATTTCAAAACGGGATGCTTTCATCTCTGATCAAATAAGAAATGACATGTCTGAGGAGGCACGTTTCCCGGATGGTTGACACGGCTGCAGAATGACTTTTAGAATTTTATCATTCTGTGATGTGAAATGTCAGGCGTGTCGGCGGGGCCAGCATAAAGCCCCTGGAGTTGGTTTGACAGTTGCTCAGATGTTCCAGTAAGCCGGACACAGTGACTTCCAGGAAGCGGGGCCTGCGTTCCTGGGGACACAGAGGTGCGGGACGCCTTGCTGGGTGCTGCACAGCTCCTGAGGGGAGACTGTCCAGGGAGCAGCTTGAATACATATTTTTTTTTGAGACAGAGCCTCAAGCTGTCACCCTGGATAGAGTGCTGTGGCACCACTGCTCACAGCAACCTCCAATCCTGGGCTCAAGCGAGTCTCCTGCCTCTGCCTCCGCCTTCCAAGTAGCTGGGACCACAGGAGCCCGACACAACGCCCGGTCATTTTTTGGTTGCAGCCGTCGTTGTTGTTTGGTGGGCCCGGGCTGGATTCCAACCCGCCAGCTCAGGTGTACGTGGCTAGCGCCTTAGCCCGTTGAGCTACAGGCGCTGAGCCTTGAATACATTTTCAAAGGCATCCCTCAGTCTGAAATCGTGTTCTGTGGTACCGAGGTGGCCCCAGAGCCTTAGTGTAGGGGCACTCTGGCCTGGACTGTCTCCTTCCCCACCTGCGGCAGGCTGGATGCCGAACTCAGTGACGAATGGACCTGTGCCCTGGGGACGACTTTATTCAAGAGGGATGAGCTTTGTGCTGAAATGTGCAACCCGGTAAGCTCCAGCGTTCCATTCATATTTTCAGAATAATTAATTAGTATTTTTAGCATGCCATGTTTTCTTTAAAAACAGTAGGGGTGCTACTCATTTTAAAGAGCTATGCTCTCATTTCTTACTAATTCATGTTCAGCTTCATCGTTTCCCTTTTCTCCCCATAGTCCTTTGTACAGGAAGCTGGAAGTGAGTTCCCAGGAGGGGACGTGGTCTTGCTGGGGTTTGTCTAAACATCAGGATCACAGGACAGGTGCGTCATGCTGGCCAGACCTGTCATGTTGGCTTCTAAAGTGAATTTTCTAGGGTGTCACCAATGACATGTTCTTTTTTCCCCCCATCCAGCCCAATGCATTGGCAGAAAATTCAGATGTGTGGAGTGACCATGTGACACAGCAACAATGAAAACTTCTGTCTGAAAATGTGTCATTTGCCTGCACTGGCCTTCCTCCCAGCTGATGGCATTCCAGGACCTTTTAGTGAATTAAAGACAGAGTTGCCTGAAGAAGCCAGTGAAGTTATTGCCTGTTGGAGGATGACCCTGTGCTGGGTAGGAGGAGAAGCCCCTTACAGAATGGTGTTGCTGCCCCATCACCAGCATCTTCCCCACTAGTCTGTGGTCTGTATGTGAGCGGGGTCGGGGTCAGGGGTGGAGCATGGATTTTCACTCACCCAGAACATCACAGAGATGGCACAGAAGCCGGGGACCTCAAAAGGGAAGGCTCGTGCCCGGGTGTGCTGAATCACAGAAGAAGTTCCGGCTCACTGGTTGTCGGCAGAGTTTAGTTCCGTGTGGCTCGTGGACCCTTTACTGAGGCTGCCTGAGGCTTCTTGCCACATGAGCCTGTCACAAGAGCGTCAGTGGCTATAGAGCCAGCAAGGACGACCTCACAGAGCACAGCTCAGGTGCAGGAGCAGAAGTGGAGGGCCTCCATCCAGGACCCCCATCAGGAGGGTCCCCCGCAGGTGAGAGTGCGGCTGTGAGCTCTGGAAGGTGGCAGGACCAGGCACCCCTTCAAGGTCTGTGTGTCTGAGCCATAAACTGCCCCCATGCTTGGGACCACACCGGAACCAATAACGCAAACACAGTCATATAATGAAGGTCTGTCACTCGCAGTTGGATATTGCTGTGTGGTCATTTAATAGGAGGCAGAGTTACATGGCCATGGTCTCACTTTAAGCACAAGCTCACAGGGAGGGGGCAAGACAGACCTCGTTTATCGGGTAGCAGGCGTGATGGGACAGGTGTGGTGGGTTCATTATAAAACACTGGGCAGAGTCATCACGTAGGGAGATGCTCAGAAGGTTCCGGTGACAGGGGGTTAATGTTCGCAACCACTGACACTCTTCTCCGTTCACAAAACATGTTATTTTAGCAATAAACTGTGCGGTTGGAAGAGGAAAAGGAGATTTGCATTTTGGCTGTGACTGTAGGAAAAGAAGGAGACGGAGGACGGCGGAGGAAGAGGAGGAGGAGGGGGACTGAGAAGAAGGTTCAGCTGAGATGCCTGCAGGCAGCTCTGTCACTTACAGGCCAACAGTTGAACAGACAAGGTTGCAAATCTTGGAAGGGCTTAAACTAGCTGTAGAAGTGAGAATGCCATCTACATATAAATGGCAGTAGCGCCTTCAAGCACACACTGCCTATGAAAAGCATAAGCAGCCTGGAAACTCTGGTGAGATCCCTGGGGAACACCAAGGGCGGGTGGAGGAGACAGAGGGGACCTGCAAGGGCGGGGCGGGGGGACGCAGGGACCAGCTTCTGAGAATGGAGAAAGGGCATCTGAGCACCCAGGTCTGCGGGAGGCAGAAGAGACCAGCAGGCACAGCTGGAAACTACCTTGTGGAGTCGGGAGTGTGAGATACATCATCGGCACCTTTGGGACTGGAGTTCAAGGGAAGCTGGGATTCAGACTTCAGGTGGGAAGCGTGAGTGGAGAGGAAGGAGTGGGAGCCTGGCACCCACTGGTTTCAACCCTCTGGGCCGGGAGGGAGGAGGGGCCGTAGCAGCCACCGAGCAGCCTGGAGTCAATGGGTCCTTTGTCTCCTTTTATTTTGTTGTTTAGGATGAGAGCCAGTTCATAAATGGAAGGAAAAAGTGAGGGGGAAAGGACGTGAATGCTAGAGGAGAGACCTGGGGTGGGTAGGGACCATTGTCTGGGAGGAGGCAGGAGGCCCCAGGGTTGTTGCTCCCTGAGTTTCCATGTGAAGTTAGGGAGGGAGGGGCCGGCCACTTGGCGGGGGGTGGGTGGGATGGCAAGAGCGGGCGCAGATTGCCACGATCTTCCCCACGGTCTAGAAGAGGAAGAAAGGGGTGGCTGCACCACGAGGGAAAGTTTCAACGGTCACTGGCCGCAGGCAGGGTCAGGGCAGCATGGGCGCAGGGACTGTGAGGGCAGCCTGGGGCCGCGCTGACGCAGAGCTCCATCCACCCATGGAGCTTCTCCAGAAGGGGGAGCAGAGGGCCCGGGGGTGCTGAGGAAAAGAAGGTGGCTAGTGGGCAGGGAGCATGTCCCACAAACTGGGCACATGAGGGTAAGGGGTGTGACCTTGGGGGTCCAGTGAAATATTTCAGGCTGAGAGCCGCCCGGACTGCACAATCTGAAATTAGGATTTGTAAATCAGTTAGTCGAATTGCTCCATGTTTGCCACCAAACCAGCAAACGCAGGAGTTAATAAAGCAAATTCAGATACTGAATCACCCTGCTGGAAGGAGGAGGTTATCTGGTCAAAAGGGGAACGGATCCTTGATTTTGTTGCAGAAATTCCAAGTGTTTGGTGATAAATCTCAATTTGATTAAAGGTTTATTTTTCCATGAAACCAAGAACATATAGAAAAGGGGTCAAATTTCAGAAACGCAACAGTATGCTTCCCATTACAAACCCACATGGATTTCTGTTCATCATTACCGAAGAATGTCTGTGTTTGCCAAATTTGCTACATGCCGCTCTATTTGAAAGGCTGGAGAAAGGTGGTTTTAATAAAGTTTTCTAATGTAATAGAACAAGCAGTAATAACATCCTGTTCGAAATCTCTGGGAAAAAGAGTTTCTTATTGAAACGTTGTTTCAAGAATTGTTTTCAACTAACTAGAAGAGGAAAGATCAATGTCGGGGTGCTAACTGGGCACTCGGGAGTATTTCATAGTTAGCTCTTTCGCGTTGCTGACTGATGGCGTCATTAGGGGCTCTGAATCCCTCCACAATCAAATGCAACATGCAGAGAGCTAAAAGCAAAGAGAAGTCTTTGGATGTGCTCACACCGACAAGTAAGTTTCCCATTTCTCTCCTTGGTTGAGTAGCTAACGTGTGCAGGAGAAATCAGTAAGCACGTATGTCTGTCGTGTGAAGGGGCAGACGGCTCCTTGTGCCAGGACAGGTGATGCTTCATGTGAAAGCGGTTACATAATGGCAAAGAAATGTGATAATGGTGACCTGCTCGCACACAGGCAGCCCTGGCTGACTATCAGCTCTGACCTAACAAACACACCTGGACGCCCCCGGCTGTGACTCATCCCAGGAGCTTATCTGCCCTACATTTTGTCACCGTCGAAGGAGTTAGAGCGACTGGACTTTAGTTTTTGTTTGCTTCATGGATTCTGAAGGTTTTCATCCGCATTGCGCTAGAACAGCCAGTTGACCGAAGTGTAGTGTTTTCCTGGCATGGGAGTCTGGGAAGCAGGTCCTCGATGGCACTCCCAGCGCCGGGCTCACTCACCTTATAAATTGTGGCCCACACTGGAACACTTCTGCGAATCAGGGGTCCTCTCTGGAGCCCTGCAGCAGGCTCAATCTAGGACGTGGGTCATAATCCCCACCCTCCTTGGCACAGCCTGCACCTGGCCTCCTGCCTGCTTTGCCCAAGTTTGCCGCTAAGGTTTCCTGGTTTCAACTTCTTTCAAAGAAGAAAGCAGACATTTACTTTTTTTTTTTAGGTCTAAATAGAAAACAGACATGTACATCGCATCATGGAGTAGATTTCACAACATTTACCTATGATGAGCCATAAACTCTGATATTGCCTAGTATATTCTACCTCTCTTTTTAAAAATATGTTTCCGTGCTCACTAAGTCATTTTGACGCAAGATCGAGTCGCAAACTGCACTTGTAGAGACACTGCTCTGGTTCACGTTTCATTCCGCAGGGCCCCCCAGGGCTCCTAATCACCTTGCTGCTGGAGGGGCTCTCTTTTTTCTCCTTGTCCTTTCTGCCCTGGGTGAACAGAGGAAACTGCCTTCCTTTTCACAGTCCCTGCCTCCCGCCAAGGACTAGACCCTCAAATCCAAGCTCTTACTTGTTTAATAAAAAGATTTCAAAAGTAACATGATAATTGTAGAAAATTTGGAAAGCACACATATGGCCCTGATTTTCCACCCTTACCCACTGCCTTTGGTGTTGGGATTTGAAAGAGGCTTCTGCGAGGGGCAGGCCTTGTCCATCCTTAACACCAGGCTTCCCCCTGTGACCTGTTCTGTAACCCAAGCACAGGCTTGAAAGGGCTATCAGGCACCTGCTATCCCACAAGAATGAGCCTGAGCCCAGTGTCGGCCCTGGAGAGGAAGAAGGCTGGGGGACAGAGCCTTTGCCCCCAGGCCACTGCAGCCAGTCAGGGCCTCACCTGTGAGTGAGCCCTGCTGACACCAGAGAAATCGTCTCTCCTAAACACCCTTTAGCAGACTGCCAGTGAAATTAATGCTTACAATTTTAAGCCAGTGGGGGTGGATTATTGCTGCATTACTGTAGTGATAGATGACTGATCTAACAGAAAAGAATATACGTTTGCATTTTAAACAAGCACCCAGATAATTCTAACGTATGTGGGTAAACGGCTAAAATTTAAGAAAATCTAAAGGATGGTAAATATTAGAGAATTAGCTTTTTAATTCCAGTTTCCTAAAGTTTTTTTTTCTTTCTTTTCTTCTTTTTTGACTTAAGAATGGATATGGTAATTTTTTTCCAGATGTTTTTATTATGGGCATCTTTTTTAGACGATCATATGGTTTTCTTGTTAATCTGTTAGTGAGATGTATTATATTACAGTGTCCATGTGCTCCCTGGAGAATTTTATTTGATCAGGAACTATTGTCATTTTAATACAGACTTGGTCTGAAAAAATGATAGTATTTTATTTAGAATTTTAATAAGCCCATTCATAGCCTGTCATTTTCTTTTTTTGGTACTTTTGGCAGGTTTTGGGTTCGGAATCGCTCTGGCTTTGTAGAATGGGTTGAGAAGCTTCCCGTAACTTCCTCCACTGGAAAGCAGCTGATTCAGCAGGCTAATTGTCTATTCCTTGAAAGTAGGAAAGAACTTGGCCCTGAAACTATGGGCTTGCAACCTTTTGGGGAGTAACACTTTAATAATTCTTCTTTTTTTTTCTGTGATAATTGTACATTTAGATGGTATACTTAGTCTTCAAAAGATTTGGGGAAATTACTGTTTCCTATTAAAGAAATCATTGATTTCTGCAAGATTTTTGAATGTGTTATGATAGAGTTAACCACATTAATTGAGAGAGGGTTTACCATATTATTAATATAATCTTCTGTCCAGCTATGTTCCTATCCCTTATTTTGTGTATTTGTATTTTTTCATTTTTCTTAAGAGATTGCCAGATGTTTGGTATTTTAATTAGTTTTCTTTTTTGGCAAAGAATGAGCTCTTAGATGTGTATGTCAAATCTGGTTTTATTCTATTTTTGCCACCAATTTTCTTTCTTAAAAATTACTTCCTTCCTCCTGTTTTGTTTTCCTTATATTAACTTCCTGGAGTGAGTACTTTCATTTGTTTCCATTTCTTCTTATTTAATAATAAAAGCTTTTATGGATATGAATCTGTCTTTGAACACAGCTTAATTTTATTTCCCTGCGGTCAGAGTATTTGGCCTGTCCAATTTCTGCCTTTGGAGATTCAGTGCGCTTTTGTACATGTGCTCTGATGCATACTCAAGTTTTGCAAATATTCTGTGGACCCCTAAGAAGAATATGTATTTTCCATAAAGAACAAAATTGGAACAATATTATTTTGATTATCCTTATAATGACATCATTCAGGTGTGCTAAAGATTTCTTTTTTTCTGACTCTTGATCTATTAAAGAATAAGGAAATTTTCTTAGTTTTCTATTAGCAAAAACATTTACTTCATTAAATAACACTACATTTTCAATAATATTGCTCATCTTCTCTGTCCCTGTGATCCCCTCACCAAAATAAAATTAGACAAGGTAAAATAACATGAAACAAACCCCATACCAATAACATCATAAATTTTTGTATATTGCTCCAGAATCTCTTATATAAATCAGAGAACTACAAACATATAGTCATCTTTTCAGATCTTTGTTTCACATTTGTGACGAAAGCCTTTAAATTATAAAGGCATTACTCTGTAAAATACTTAGGGCTCTATCTAAAAATTGGAAATCATCCTATTTTGCCAAAATAGCATTTTCATACCTAAAAATTAGTAATGACCTATACAATATGTCTTGGTATTGAGACGTGAAAAACCTTTCACACTGTCCCTCCCAATGTACCTTTTAGTTCTTCTGTCCTCATTGGGACACTTATTTTGCAGCTGGTTATCTCATCTCATAGGTCTTTCATTTTGTCTTTCCAAGTTTTTGCAGTATTTTTTCAAACATTCAGGAACATGAAAGGGGCACTATTAATTATTGCAGACATGAATAGGCAGCCCTGGCCCATGGGGTGTAGGGTCATTGTAAATCCTACACGGGAATGTGGTCCCCCCCAACATTTTCATTTATATTTATCAAGTCAGTGTTGACTGACCAGTGACAGTCCCTGCTATTGTTGACCCTTTACTTTGTTGCACGTCTGGCCAGTGATCACCCCCTTTGAACTGGCTTCTCCCTCTTCAACCCTGGCCCTTCGTGGCACCTGGCTTTCTGGTGTGCCGGTCATCAGAGTGACATTCAGAGGTGGGCCCCTGGCCCACCACACATCCTGGGTGCTTGCGGTCAACAGGGTGCCTGGTGCTTCGGGGCCCTTTCAGTGGAAAATGCTGAGAAACATACACTTTTTAGGGGAAAAAGTTGATGCACATATTGCTATTTCCCATGTAATTCCTTCACCCTGAAGCTTTTCACCTCATCATTCCCATAATCAGAAATTTGATTTATTTTCTGATCTGAAGCAATCCTCTTCAATAACAATACCAACACTATTACCAAGCATACAAGTGAATAATTAGAACCTAATGCTGCCACATGGTTCCTTTGTGACCTTAGAGTAGTGGTTCTCAACCTGTGGGTCGTGACCCATAGGAACTGTAATAAAGGGCTGTGGCATTAGGAAGGTTGAGAACCACTGCCTTAGAGTGTCGCTGTGAAGGAGTAGACTGCAACAGGATGTCTAAATTCATTTGAAAGAAATCCTTTCTCTACATTAATATCAATTGGTGCCATTTTTTCTCAGTTTGTTTACAATTTTTGAAATTTATTGATTTTATGATTTTTTAAAGATTACCTTTTATTTATTTATTTATTTTTATTTTTGAGATGGAGTCTCATGCTGTCAACCTGGGTAGAGTATCATCATGTCAAAGTTCACAGCAACCTCAAACTCTTGGGCTCCAGTGATCCTCCTGCCTCAGCCTCCCCAGTAGCTGGGACTACAGGCATCTGCCACAACATCCAGCTAGTTTTTTTTTAATTTAAATTTTATTTTTTAATTGTCATTACATTTTTATAACTCACAGTTAAGACAAAGTAGTCTTGCTTTTACCTCCATTTTCCTTTCATAGGCACTTTTATTAGTACCTCACTTACTCCTCTTTATTCAAATTAATTCTCATGATTTACTTTATTTCTTTTTCTTTTTCTTTAAGAGATTACCAGATGTTTGGCATTTTAATTAGTTTTTTTTTGCTACCTCATTATTTAGGTAGTTATGTCCTACAGAGTCACTGCAAACATTGATTTATTGAATATTAAACCATTGCTTCCAGGGAAAGTAAAGGGTTAGGTAACCACATGCCTCTGATCTCATTTTTTAAAATTATGGATTAATATGAGTGTACATATGATAAGGTCACATTGTTTGTGTTTGTGAGGTAAAGTCCAAAGTCTGAGTTATAGCCAAGTCTTTCACCCAAGAAGTGTGCCACCCCCCCCCCCAACTTGTACCTATGGGTAGAAACAAAGTGAGCCTTCTCCCATTCTCCTCTCTTCTTGAATTTAACTGAGTTTTCTCCAGTGTGGGTCTGTAATTGCTTGTCTACTATTTTCAGATTAGTGTTGAGTACATGGGTTTCTTGCTTTTTCATTCTTGAGATACTTTACTTAGGAGAATGTCCTCCAAATCCCTCCAGGTAAATGCAAAAGATGCTAAGTCTCCATCTTTTATGGCTGAGTAGTATTCTGCAGTGTGCATGCACCACAGTTTATAAATCCATTCATGGGTTGATGGGAACTTGGGTTTTTCCGCATCTTTGCAATTGGGAATTGAGCTGATCACAGCATTTTTGTCAACTGATCAATCCATAACCTTGTTTTATGTATGTGTCTGTTTAAAGATACCTCATAATACACTTTGTTGAACCTGTAACATTGAATTGATAGACTGGGCACTATAACTCATGCCTGAATAAAGATTGGCACTTCATGGTTTTAGGCACATGAGACAGCACCTCAGTCCCATGCTTGGGGACATTTTAAATAAATAAGAAAATCATCAGTAAAAAGCCCCCAGATATGTACATTCACTAAATAGACCTCTAAAGGACACCTGTTTAGACCACAGCAATCAAAACAAGAATACAGAGCTTGGCCATGTTTAATTTTGACTGGGACTAACACTTTTTACCTCTCTGCACAGGTCTGTGAATATCATGGGTGTTGATTTTTTGGTTACTCATATGTTTTTGTGAATAGATGGATTCACAAGTAGGAGGACTACAAATGACAAAGATTTACTGTATGTCTGCCTATCTCTGTCATTGATAAATTAGGTGTAGATTTTTATAGATTTTATAATAATATTAATTATATGACTTCTAATATTGAAAAGCACACAGCATGTGATAACTTAATTACCTGCATATATTGGCATAATATAAAATATTTTTTAGTTTCCCTGAGACTTCTTCCATGACATGAAAGTTTAAAAGTATGATGCTAGATTTCTACATATTTGGGCATTTTTCAAATGTCTTTCTGTTATTGATGTATAGTTTCACTACATATGGCCAGAAAACATGGAGAGTGGGCTGTGAGGTGGCAGGGCCCCCAGGGCCTGGGTGATGTTCAGGGAACAACCCCCAGCTGCTTTCCTCCTGCTAAGTCAACATGTTTTTCCTCCTCTTAAAACAACATGTTTTTCTCCTTCTTAGAGGTTTTGCCAGAAGTCACATATCTCTTTCTTTACCTAGTTAATCTTTAGAAACTACACAGAAAACTATGCGACCTTCCCTTTTGTTTCTCATCTTTAACATATGTTAATGGTGTTAAGTAGTAGGAACCATCAACAGAATGAATTGTTCTTGGTGAAGTCATTTACATTTTCCAATCATTTTGGAAGACTAAAAATATATTTTTTTGTCTATACTACTTCTGCATAAACAACCCTGTGGATATACCATAAAATAAAGCCGATTTTGTATTCTGGTGCTGGCTGCAGTTGTGACTGCTCCAGACCTCCCAATCCCATCATTGTCTCTTGTATCTTTTCTCTCATTCCCCACCATTCCCACTCTGGTTCATTCTCTTTCCTGCTGGTTTGTGGTAAGAAAACATCCTCTGTATGATTTAAATTCTTTTAATGGTTGTTAAAGTTTGTTTTATGACTCAGAATATGATCTATCTTGATGAATGTGCTATGTGTACTTGAAAAGAATATATATTTTGCTTGTTGACTGGAGAGTCCACAAATACCAATGGGACACAGGGGTGGTGTCCAGGCCCTAGAGTCTTTTCAGATTTCCTGTTGGCCTGTTTTATCTATCACACAGGAGGGCAGATATCTTGAGGTATAATTATAGATTTGTCCATTTTTTCAGCGTATTCAGTTTTTGCTTCATGTATACAGGAGATTTGTTCTTTCCTGTATCCAAATGTAGAATTATGATTTCCTTTGATTAATTAACCTTTTTATAATTATATAATGTCTGTCTTTATCCTTAGTGATTTTCCTTGTTCTGAAGTCCACTTTTTCTGATGTTACTATCACTACTCTCATCTTTTTATTAGTGTTTACTTAGTATATTATTTTATCATTTTTTTACTTTTATTTTATCTAATTAATTATATTTGAAGTAGGTTTATTCTAGATAGTGTAGAATTAGTTGGTTTTAAAAAATTCAAAACTGACTCTTTTAATCAGTACTTTTAGGTCATTTATATTTGGTGTAATGATTGAAATGATTGAATTTAGGTCTTCAATTTTATTGCTCAAATTACCTGAAATTTGGCAGTTGAGAACCCTTCCAAATTGGGGTCTTCCAAACATGTCCATCATTTTGGGGATGTGACCTGATTTTTTTGGTATACAAGATGTTTTGGGGTCATCTTAAACTTTTCTTCCCTTCATCTCTCAAAAGCTGTTTCTCCAAATGACCCTGATACTATTGGAAATGATATTTAGAAAGCTAAATGTGCTTATTTTATACTTCAGTGACATTCTGTTTCTAGGCCTACTTCATGGACAGAGCAAGAAAACATTTATATGTGTACAGACATACCTAAACACATCCATGTCATCTCCAGGTCCGCACATCTATAACATCTGTGTGTGTAGGCTCACACCTTTGATTCCAAGTAACATGGTAGGGTTCATTTCAGCATTCCCCCTTTCTTCCTGGATAACTTATTTTCCTGACAATGAGAGTCATGCCTATCATTACTTAAATATACTTACTTATTTTTTTCAGTCTTGGAACACACAACAAACCAGTTTCAGAATTGCTAAGACACACTGTTGTACGTAACAAACTCACTAGCTAGAGTATGATTTTATTTACACTGTTCTGTTAGTTCCCAGCATTTTTGATCGATTTATTTGCAATGCTTGTAGCCGAGCCTCTGGTGTTCAGCAGTTGTTCATCCACGCTGCGTCTGCTTCCCTGAGGGGTTCTTTCCTGTTACTGCAGCCTGGCCATCTGAACCTGGGAGGAGAATTTATTTCCAGATAATGTGAAGCAGACCTTGGCTAGAATAATGAGCTCACCTGGTACCAGTTCCAGGTGGTGTAGCTCCACTGACCCTTCCAAACTCGGCACCTTCTCCTGCCAGCTTCCCATGCCACAGAGGAAAGTGCTGTCCAGCAGCCGTCTTTGCCCAACAGGAGTCAAATGGATAAACACAGGGACAGCTGGGGGGAGGGGCCAACATGGTCTTAGACAAGTTAGAACCGGGCTCTTTGCACGGAGCTGATCTTTCCTATTAGGAATACAAGGAGAGAGGCCAGGAGAGGAAGTGGCTTAATTTCTTTCCATGTGGTCAAATTGTTCCGTTTGCATTTAAGTTTTGATTCTTAGAAACTGCACTCTGGTCCGGCAGAGTCTGGAATTTCTGCTTCCCATTCCTCAATATTGTGTTTCCTTCTTTCTGAGGTTGTACTTAAGGGATTTTGAAAGAAAATTGAGGGAGGTTTCTTATACAAACCAGCTTTGGTTGTCATTTTTTAAAAAAGAGTCATCACCTTCCACTGATGCCAGAAAGTTCCCATTCAGTTTCTAATTTTTGATCTTCTGAATAGTCTACAATATGCACAAACAAAATTTACAGTCTCTTTTCAGAAGAGGAAGATTATTTTGCTATGGAAATAATCTATATTTGGAGGAGTTTTAGAGCTATGCCACTTTCTGTGAAAGTGGGAGCAGCCTGGGCTTTGGAATTTGCCTACCAGTTGTTACTAACCCTTTTAGGGGATAGAACAGCCAAGAACAGGACTATTAGCACTTCTGTCACCAACTTCCAGGTAAGTATCAGTATTTAATACCAAAACCTTTGTATTGTTTGTTTTACAGGTTCTTTCATGAAATTAGAATGTATTTCTACCTATTGCACACATAATAGGTAGTTTCAGAGTCTAGATTCTATATCATCCTTGTATGTGTTTAATGGAAGGAGATATTAGCATATCTTTTTCTTTAATGTTCTATTATAAGATAAAAATAGAACTGAATGTAGATTATTGGGTTACCATAAAAGATGACAACCACATGGGATGGGGTTTAAATAAGTAAATACAGTAGAGCCTCTGTAAGTTGACCACCAATGGTACACATGTGACAAACTGGTCAACACACGGAGGTGGTCAGCATGAGGAACTAGGTCCACTGTACCTACATGTGCACATGGCGCCCGTGTGGTCGTGAACATTAGGTCAATGTAAGGAGGTGGTTGGTGCAGGAGGTGCCCATATGGAGGTTCTTCTGTATTATATTAAAGCAAATGTGATAAACCTTAGTAATTGTTTTGATGATTATTAATCATTGGTCAACCTGATGTGTGTTTCTAGGCTTGAGAAGAATAAATCTTTCTAACATATTTAGATACTTTCTTAGAGCATTTTATAATGAACACTTTCAAATGTATAGAGGCACTGGATGGATCATACAGTGAACACCTGTGCACCAACACCTACAGCTAGTGTGAAGGTGTGTTAATGTTCTACCACTAACGTTTCACTGTACCCGTCTTATCATACATCTAGTGATCTATGTACCCATCTATGTACATATATTTTTTAATTAATTTCTTAACCTGAAGTCCAACTCTATCTCGAATGACCCTTGGACTTCAAGTAAAATAGATATCACAATCCCTCGAAAAACATTTGGCTTCAGGTTCCAACAGCTTTAATCTTCCTCAATTCCATGTTTGGGGGGATTAGAACAGCTGAAAAGCGACTCCACCATGCACATCTTTATTCTGTGTTTTATCATCAGGCAGGTCTGAGTGACACTTCCCAAGAGTGCCTCTGTCTTCTCTGTTCCCTTCACTTTTGTTTTTGGAGACAGAGCCTCAAGCTGTCACCCTGGATAGAGTGCTGTGGCATCACAGCTCACAGCAACCTCCAATTCCTGGGCTCAAGCAAGTCTCCTGCCTCTGCCTCCCAAGTAGTTGGGACTACAGGTGCCCACCACAACGCCCCGCCATTTTTTTTTTTTGGTTGCAGCCGTCATTGTTGTTTGGTGGGCCCGGGCTGGATTCGAACCTGCCAGATCAGGTGTACGTGGCTGGTGCCTTGGCCCGTTGAGCCAGAAGTGCCCAGCCGTTGTTCCCTTCACTTTTTAATCTTCCCTTTCAGCACTTAAAAGTTATACAGTGTTGTCATATAACTTGGCGCACCTGTGCTGGAAACAAAAGAAAACTTCTGTTTTCTTTTATTCACAGCTAGAGCTTAGAACTTGCCTGGCCTGGAGAGTTAAGTTCATGGATGTGGGAGCTGTTTATCTGACTGCCCAGCCTCTGTTCTAAAACACTATGCTGTAAACACAGAGTTTCACACCGTCTTTCTGTCCTAACAGGGCAACTTCAACTGTCCACGGTATTGCAAAAACAAAAATGAAAAACACCCCCATAATTACTGATGTTTTCAAAAGGGCGATTTCTAGTGCTTTTATCACGACATGAAATCTCCCCAGACAGCAGCTGCTTCCGCTCAGTTGCCACAGGTGAGTCTCCACTCAGAGTCTAAACTTTATGAATTGGGTGTGTATTGGAATTTCTTTCTCTGCTTTTACACCTCCTCATACATAAACTTTCAAATAAATTGTCTGTTTGTTCTCCTCCTCAATATCCTGTTTACCTATAGTATAAGATGGCCTATTTTATCTCAAAGCATTTTTTTTTCTTGTGGATTAAGTAGCAGGAAATTACTAATAAAAAGAATGAATTACTTTAGTGGAAACATTACTCAAACAACAGGATAAAATTGCATGCTAAATCTCGTCCTTCCCAAGGCCAGGACTGTGAGTGTCAGCTGAGGTGGTTCTGTGGCTGGGAGGGGTTTGCATTCCTCCTGAGAACTTTCCTAGCACTCATGGAGGGTACCAGATAGTCACAAGCAGATTAGTCCCTGGTCCTGGGAGGAGGAAGCTGATGGCAGCCCTTACATGGAGGGTCCCAGACTGAGTAGGTGATTCCCAGACCCAAGACCAAGGCTGTATCTCAGTAAGAGGAGATGGCTGTCACCATCTCAAGGAACTTCTCTGAAAGAAAACGAATGTTCTCTGGCTTTGCTCCTACAATAATATGAGCGAAATAGGATATATCAGATAGTGAAAAACATAACTTACAACCCGGCAAGCATTTTACCTTTTATTGTACAAGATTCTAAAATAAGTGGCCTTAAAATTTTTTGCTACTCATAAAAGAAGTTTGAATAAATCTGTATTTTCTGCTTTCTTTTAAGATAATAACTAAAGATGTTTGTTTGAAAAAATTATGATTTCTGATGTACTATGAATATTAACATTTTAAAATAAAAGTGCTATATCATTAAAGAATCACTCCAGCAGGATCTAAATAACCCAGTAATTTGATACTCACCATTATCTATTCAATGCACGTGGACAAGTTCTTTAATAACAGAATATATATATCCCATAACATTTTGTTCTTTATTTCAAGTTGACTTTTCCACCAAACTTTCTCTTCATATATTCTATTGGTCACCCACATTCTTGTTTTTTTAGAACTGGAAGTAAATTTTTTTAAACCCTGTATTTCCTTCCACATCTCCAGTGACTATAGTGTTCTATATTTTTCTTGTGAATTGAGCTCATTACAATTATTAACTGCAGAAATTGATCAACATAATATAAAGTATTATACAATTTTATATTTCATTAAACAGAAAAGTACAATTTTATTGGAAATGTGCCTCTTGGATTTTTTTTTTGTCAAGTAGTTTAAATAATTAAAGATGAATATTATTTGTTGATAGAACAAGACATGGATTGGCATTAATTTAATTCTTCATTTTAATTTTCATAGATTGAAAAACTGAGATATCTTGCACAAAAAATTAGTACGTGGAAAAAATTTTATTATAAAAATACCATTCAAATATTTATATATTTTTCAAGCTGCATATGAAAAGTCACATGATAATATATCATCAAAATTATTTTAAATTATCTATTAACTCCCAAACCTATCAAGATTTTCTTTAGTTTAGTTAATAGCAAAAAATCTGAAGTGTTCTGACTTGCAAAGTGCGTGATTCATTACGTAGTCATTAGACTCACATGCTCTGCAACTTATGATTATTATACTGGAAATGTGTTACTAAGAATTAGCAAATGTGACTCTTTTGCTTGTAGGCATCTATTTTTTTAAAACCTCAAAATACTAGAAAACTTTAGGAAAAGAGAAATGTAGTTAATTTCAATGTACTGTTACCAATATAATATTTTTATAAAATACAGTTGTCTTGTTATATGTTTTTAATTTATTTTCATCAAAACCTTGTCGTGGCAGACACAGGTCGAGACACAGGTGAATGAAGTTATCTGTGAACCCCCTGCCTGCTTATTACGAAGAATCAGAAGGATACAGAGGCTGTTTGCTAGCAGATAGGTATTTCCAAACATACTTGTGTCGGTTTCTTTGCCCTGATAAGATAAGGTTGACCCCTTGAGATCAATAATTTTTCCTCTGACTGTCTTTTTTTGTTCTCTTGGCAGCCTCTTTTGGGAAGAGTCATTTTTAGACCAAAATTTGGAGGATGGAGGGGCAATGGACTGTTTGTGTCCCCTGAAGCTTCGTGTTGGTGTTTGAACCCCTGCTGATACGGCATTAGGAGGTGGGCTGATTTCTGCTCTCCTAGGACATATGTGAGCAGCCGCCAGGCCTGGGCAGATCGGAGGACATGATGGAGGGATCTGGCCGCTGGATTTAGCTCCGGGCACCAAGATCGGTCAACAATTGTGGCAGGTTGACTCGTCACTACTGTTATGGAAAAAGCTTCCAAAACCTTTCTTAGGTGACCTGGAAGGTAGAAAAAGTTATACATGAGGGAAATTATTAATAGTGGAGATAAGTTTGATCATGGAAAATTGAAAATTAATACTCTTTTTTATATCTATAGAGAGAATTATTACTGAACTCGAAGTCGTCATTTTTTTCCTTCTCAGAAGATGGGCTCGTTCATACTCAGAGTATGTGTGTTCTTGAATGTTGGGTTGCACAGGCTTTAATTAACCCTCCGTAAATTTTTATGGTACCCAAGTAAGACTAACTAGTCTTTCATTCCCAGGATTACTTTGGGTTTTCTTTTCAACACGGTGACACCATAGACAACGCAAAACTCACCCTCCACTCGCCTGTTGACAGGATTCAGTGTGTACATTCGAGACGCTAAATTTCAGTTATTAAATTTCAGTGCAATCTAACTTCTAGAATGAACAAACTATGCAGCCAGTGACTTTGTTTCCTAGGTGCAAGTATAAAAGAAAGAAGCGAACAGAATCCAGCTGGTGTTAACTGTCCTGTCTCAGGCATCCCACGGCCTCTTCCTCCTGCTTCCCAGTGGCAGGCCTTCCAGGCCACCAGTGAGTCATTGAGGGCCCAAATCCTAATTAATGTAGGACTAGTACACAAAGTATGTTCACTTTTCAGTTAGTGTTTTCTAATCCTTTAGTATAATGCCCTAGTGCAATGGTCCTCAACCTTCCTAATGCATGACCCTTTAATACAGTTACTCATGTTGTGGTGACCCCAGCCAGAAAATTATTGGACTACCATTGGAGAACCATTGCACTAGGACATATTCATAAAGGATTAGAAAACACTAACTGGATAGTGTTAAAGGGTCGCAGCATTAGGAAGGTTGAGAACCACTGCCCTTGTGTTATTGCAACACTGTGGAATAAAAATGAGTAAACCGTTCATCACGACTTGGTGAAAGTGTGTTCCTCGTTCCCACTGGCAAGATCAAGCTTCCGATTAGGACCAATGGATACCTGAAAATGGAATGGGGGTTAAGGATTCTAAGACCCTCTGTTTGCCAAAAACAGTCTACTTCATTGACCTAAGACTTGTCCCCAGAGATGTACTCCTTGGCATTTCAAAGGCTTTTATTAAAATGCAGGTTTAATGGGAAGGCTGGCACCTCATGCTACAGCAGCCACACCTTCCACGTTGTAGTCCAGCGCTCTCTGGAGACAAGATCACTGTGCTCCGGGTGGAACACGTGGTGACAGGAGAGCACCTGCCACACCAGGCAGAGACATCTGGATGCTGGAAGGAGGAAGGCGGTGACACCATGCAGGAAGGGCATGGACCTGAAGTGTCTCTGCACACGCCCAGTACGGGAAAGCCCTGGAGAGAGCAGGCATCTCCCCTCAGTGCTCTGCGGAGTGTGCTGAGACACGTGTCCACAGAGGTTCTCTGTACTCTGCAGGGTGTGCTGAGACATGTGTCCACAGAGGTTCTCAGTGCTCTACAGGGTGTGCTGAGACACGTGTCCACAGAGGTCCTCTGTACTCTGCAGGGTGTGCTCAGCAGAGTACTGAGAACCTCTGTGGATATGTGTCTCAGCACACCCCGTAGAGCACTGTGGGCTTCTGTGGACACATGTTTCAGCACACCCCATGGAGTACTGAAGATCTCTGTGGACACGTCTCAGCGCACCCCGCAGGGTACTGAAGATCTCTGTGGACACGTGTCTCTGCACACTTTGCAGAATACTGAAGATCTCTGTGGACATGAGTCTCAGCACACTCCACAGGGTACTGAAGATCTCGTGGACACGTGTCTCAGCACACCCCATGGAGTACTGAGGATCTCTGTGGACACGTGTCTCAGCACGCCCCTCGGAGTACTGAAGATCTCTGTGGACATGTGTCTTGGCACACTCCACAGGGTACTGAAGATCTCTGTGGACATGAATCTTAGCACACCCTGCAGGGTACTGAGGACTTTTGTGAACACTTGTCTTCAAGGCAGGTCTTCTGCCAGGAGCCAGGCTCCTTGTAGTGTGCGACACAGGTGTGAGATTTTGATAATGTGAATTTCACACTGACCAAGCCAGTTAGTTAAGGGCAGCCATTCACTGGGCATGCTTATGAGCCAAAGCCACGGGAGCATATCCTGTTTCCCTCACCTCTACTGCAGCCTGAGAGCAAGATGCGAGCTGGGAGCAGATCCTTTGATTCTTGTTCTTCAGGTAGAGTCACAGGGATTCCAGCATGGTGCAAGAAAAGCGTGTTTGTGACCTCAGTTCATCTGGGTATGACGGGCTAGAACACAGCCACTCAGAGGAGCACAGACTCCGAGAGCCTGCTGCTGCGTCCGCCATCGCCTCTGCATTCTCGTACTTACCGTGTGAAGCCTGGACTGTTGCTCAGAGTGCAGTCAGTGAGAGGCCACCTCCTCCCTGCTGATGGGTTGTGGGACTCGGCAGAAGGTGTGGGCTGGGCTGACGTGATTCTGAGAGGCACGGGTGCCCCAGCTGCACCCACCGATGGCAGGGCCTATGTGGCCGCAGTGACGCATCCCAAGTGAGAGCAGCTCAGTCCCTGCCCCTTGACAACTGGGCGATGCTCGTGGCTCAAGGCTCTAGTCCTGGAGCTGTCCCTTCCACTGTGTTTTCTCTACTTGGTGTTTGGAGCTAGGCAGTTCCACACATAAAGTGACAACTGCCTCTCTTGACCCAAACTTGGCTCTTACTACAGATTACTTTTCCTTCCTTGGCCCTGGCTGCCTGCTAGACCGACAAAGCAGTGCCACACATGGTCACCATTCCTGTACCCACTCTTGTCACGTTCTTCACACACTAGACATTTACGGAAAGATAAGGAAATACGTTCTTATAAAGTTGACTTACATTTTAAGCACTGCAGGTGTGTGGTGGGCAGTGTGGGGGGGCCCGATACCCGCTCCCCCACCAGGAATGCACATTCTTCTCCTTCTGGGGTACTTGAAAGCTCATTGCTAAGTTGGACAGCTGTTTGCACTGGTGCCTTTTGTAACATTTGGTTGGCTTAGAATCCATGACTGCAGCCATGATGTGGCTGTCAGAGCAATTGTCCTCATACGGTGCTCTGGGAAGGCCACTGCCACCTCTGCATGCAGCTCGGTTTCCGAGCGCCATTGGCCCTTCCACTCTCTCATGTGAACATGTGGGCTTCTGATCTCTTCAGCTCACACATGTGCTAATTATGGGGCAGATGAAATAAAGTTAAGGGCACCTCTATCCCTGGCAGAGTGTGTTAAAGCTGAGGCAGCACATCCACAGGCTGCGGGAAGGAGGCACCCCAGGTGTGATCTGGGGTCCTGACCCAGGGGGAACTACACTTAGGGAGAACGCAGGTGGCAGGTCCTGCCCGGAAATGGGAAGAAGCTCTGTCCTGGTGTAGCTTTGGGGTCAGATGTGATGACAAGTGTTGGCTTTGGGGACTACGTGTGAAGAAACTCCAGATTTAGAGGAGGTCAGCACAGTGTCCCAGGGATGTCCCCATGGGAGCTTTTTTCCCTGGTATATCTGGGCAGTTTGTGGGGGCTCAGCTGAACCAGGACCTTGGAGGTCCCAAGGGGCAGAGCTGACCCTGAGTGAGGAAGCCGGGACTCAGAGGAGGACGGTCCTGGCCAATTTGTGGTGCCCACTTTCTCCTTCTTGTGCCCTGCTTTCTAGAATGGAGACACGTCTTCCCTGTAGCCGTTAGTACGCTTGCATTTCCCATCATGAAATAAGATACTTTTTTATAGGTGGGTCAGGACAGGCTTGGAATTTCCACAAAACAGGTCAAAAGCCACAAAGATTACTAATTACTGGCAGGGGCCAAATCATACATTACAGCTCACACAATGTGACTGAAATGTATTTGTTTAGTATTTTTATATGGAACTATTTTTTTTTTTGAAATTGATCTAAGAAACAAAAAGTAGAGAAACACAACCAGAAAACATTACGAACCCATAAGGGGAAATCTAATATACTAAACATCTAGTCAAAGCGTTAATCATGAAATAGCTTGGTCCTAGAACAGAAAGCAAACAATTACATGTAATTCTTTAACATTGCATTATGTCCCTGTACCCTCACATATGTGCCAAGTAACTAAAACCTCCTGGAATGCAATCTCCTTTCTGTATTTGTTTATATCCTCCCAAAAGCTGTAAGTTGACAAAAGAGTGGGGACAGCCATAAGGTGACAAAAGAATGAGGAAATTCTGTTTTTTAATCCTACCCAAGTGGTTATGTTATTGAAGGCTAGCTCCTTTATAAAATATTTTGGAATGACTTCATAAATGTTATGGAAGAAAACATATTTTTCTTCCATAAAAACCTCTACAGAGCAGGGTTTTTTTTTTTAAAGCTAGGCACCTTGTCTGGTTCATTTTGATAGCGCCCATAGTCCTGAGTTTTTACCTGGCATGTGGAAGAAATGTGGGATGGAGACTCAAGACCACACATTGTCAGCTGCTCTCACTATGGCCTAGTGGATGGACATCCTTCCTGGAAGGGCACTGCTCACTCTGATCCAGAGACCTAGGATACACCTGTCGCTGTAACTCAGGACTGGAGGGGTTACTGCTAAAATGAATTCCAGGTGCAGATGGGGGATCTGATATTTATACTGTAAACTGCAGCTGCAATTTCTGGAGTTGGCTGATTGCACCCCTGTGTTGCAGGAGACCTGGGAACAGGACTCCTTGGGTTCTTTCCCCTCCCTGTGCGACTCCCCCTTTGCTGTAAGAATTGGGGCATCTCTAGAAGGACCCCGAAGGACCCCTTTCATCTGGATCATTGTCTCAGTATCTGCTTCCAGAAGAACCAAAATAAACAGGTGATGGGAGAAACAGCTCGCTTCAGATGGGCGAGTGCCCAGGGAAACACGTCTGCTGTGGAACACAGGCAGGGGGACAGCCAGCGCCAGGTCTGTGTGTCATTGTCACCACCAAGTCTCTCTGGGACCCGGTGCCCTCCATGATTCATCTCCTACAGTTGTGGTGGCAAAGTAGCACACACTGGGTGCTTGAAAGAACAGACGTTTATTTCCTTTTAGATCTGGAGTCCAGAAGTCTGAAATCAGGAGGGCTGTTCCCCTGAGAGCTCTGAGCAGGGGGTCCGCTCCAGGCCTCGTCCTGGGCCCTGGGCCCTCAGAGCTCTTCCTCTGCATATCTCTGGGTTTGCATTCCCCCTTTTTATAAGGATACTGGTCATATTGGATCAGGGCCCACTGTAATGACCTCATTTAAACTTGATTACCTGTGTAAGGACCCTCCTCCAAATGAGGTCACCTTCCACCTACTCACGGTTAGGACTTTGCCATGTGAATTTGGAGGGGACACAGTTCAGCCCAGAGCACCTGCCATGAATGCGTTATGCTGTCATCACAATATAATATTCATATGAGGCTCTAGCACCCCTTACTAGATGAGCCTACGTAGGAAGGAGGAGATGACAACCTTAAGAGAAAATTGTAAGTTGAAAACTGCCCAAGACTTTGTAGCCGAGAACCCATATGCTAATGACATACAAATTACATACAAATCATATGCAAATATATCTCTCATCCCTACAAATCTCCTTATGCTTTGCTGTGGCCCTGGGGAGCCTCCTACGGCAGAACATTAATCTTAAGAGTTGATTTAATGGCTTTTCCATTCTTTAACCTTTTGTTAATTTAATTGCCTTCATTAGCTGGAATCATGCATAAACACGTTTCATGGAATTTCATAAATAAGAACCATAATTCCCACAAAGGGATTTTTATTTGGTGAATTGTCCTATTGCACTGATATGCATATGGAAATATATATGTGTACATAAACACATATATATGCAAGAGCTGTATTTTGAAAGATGTTAAAGAAATTAGAATGCAAATAGAAGATCCATACGTAAGAGTTATCACTTTCAAATGAGGCACATGCCATCTTTAAGAATTGTCCTGTGAAAGTTATTACTCTGGGTACTTGGTAAAGTGAAGCAAATCCATTTAGGTACCAAATACATCTGATGAACGCTCTAACAATAAATACTGTGATCATGCTAATTAAAAAAATCTGTCTTATATGTACCACTGCGTGTAAGGCCCAGTTATCCATCAAATCTGGTGAGCTTTTCAAGGACCCCGTGGGGAAGAATCAACATCACAATCTGAGGGAGAGGAAGGTCTCCATTCTCTCAGGAGGCTTATACCAAGAGCACGCATCAACGTTGGAGATGGCACCCAGAGCCTCCGCCCATGTCTATAAGGCACAGAGCTCTGGGGACAGAGCAGTGGCACCTTCCATGGCAAGCCCGACCAGCATAGACTCTGGCTCTGATGACGTGAGTGGGAAGTGGAGCTTTAGAAAGGGCAGCCCAGTTGCACCAGCTGCCACTCCCTCCCAGCCCCTGCTTACTGTCCCCAGGGGATCAGCAGATGCTCACCGAGCACCCAGGGGAAACTTATGTGTGACAATGCACACTGGCTCCTGCCGGCCAAAGTCATCTTGTGGCTAAAATCTTGTTCAGCTAGTGTCCCACGTGGGACCAGGTTCTCAGCCCCGAATTTCTCTTTCTCAACCATGTCTGAGAGCGGCGAGGTGAGAGCGTCCTCAGTGGGAGGTGGATTTTCTTCAGTCCCGCCACGAGGATTGGCCCAGGCCACTGCGCAGAGACGGCCTTGCAGCTTGCCGGGAGCGGTTGGCTCTGTTTGAAAACCTGATGTCCTGAGTAGCCTTACTAACGCTGGGTTGTAGTTAAAGGAGATTGAGGGGAAGGTTTTATTATGAAACACATTTGTGTTTGCATCTGGAAGTATTGTCCCTCCCTCTGCATGTCATTTGCCCGTTTCTTTAATCCCTCACCGACATCTAAAGACCTCATGTATCATTAGCATGAAAGAGGACAAACTCACAGCAGAAGTACCCTTTTTAAATGGAGTGACCGTCCCAGAATTGCATTGACCTCAGATAGGGCTGACACAGGGACAGCTTTTGGCTTTTTAGTGTATTTTTAGCGTCATTTAGCTAACACTTCTATGGTGTTTACCATGTGCCAGGAACAGATGTGTTCTGCAAGTAATTCGTTCTCAACCAACCCTATGTAATATGGACCATTATCATTCCAAATTTTCTATGAGGAAACTGAAGCATTAAAAAAGGGAATTCTTTTACTTGGGCTCACACAATACAGGTCCAAACCCAAGACAGTCTAGCTCCAGAGCCTGAGCTTTCCACTTCTCCAGATGTGCCTCTTTTCCTAAGTGGTACAGTGTGGCTTTCTGGAATCTTTCATAATTTTCTAGTCAAATGTGAGAATGACTCCGAGGATTAATCCCTGGAGGTGATCCAAAGCAAATGAGTCACCCAGAGAATCTGGAAGAAGACCTACACCCAAAAGTGCATTAAAAGTAGTAAAAATAGAAATGTTGCTTACCCTCTTGATGCAGAAAGTGATCCACCCATTTGCTTATCATCTGTAGCTATTGGATGCTTGAGTCCTGTTCTGCCAAAGACACCAGCGTGCATTGGAGAAGTACAGGCCCAGTTATTCTCAGAGGCCAGACTAAATATTTCAGCTGAAGCAGAACAGAAAATGCCTAAGGTTAGGAGAACTGCAACCAGTGAATGAGATAAGGTGGAAAGCCTCCAGACAGAAACCCAAGGCGTCCAAGCAGCCCCTCCAGCATCCCGAGGAAGCCGGCCTGTGCCCTGCCACTGCTGCAGCACAGTGACCAGGGAGAAGGACGGGGACATTTGCAGCAGGTGGGCATGGGAGCTGAGGTGAGGCGGCTCTGGGAAGGTGCTGAGCAGGCCCGGGGGTACGTGTGGAGGATACTGGCTCCCGCTTGCTCCCGGTCGTTCCTCTTCCCACAGCGGCACAGGGCTCCTTTTCGGGAGGTAATTTTGAAGCCCTCCTCTGGCTTTCCTCTGCCCCTCTGCCTACCTGTGAGCTATGCCCTACTCTTAAATGCGGACTAAATTTTTGTTATTTTCTAGAAAATGATATATTTTAGGTAGGAATTAATCTTTTTTAAAGAGGGGTCACATATTTAACCAGTTTTGTGTCTAGGTAAGCAGGCATCATTACCAGGAAGAGTTATCAATTCAGAGTACGTCAGGTTTAGTTTCTGGAGGATGGGCTGGAATTGGTGGGAAATCTGGGCCAGTTCAGGTCGAGTGCCTTGGAAAATGTAGGTGCTGTGTGTGCTCAGCACCACACCAAGGAGAAGCCCCGGGGTGCTGGCCTCAGTTAGACAGCCACTGGTGTCCAGGCCAGAAGCGATTGAGTTTGCACTCATCACTGATGGCTCTGGCAGGTGACTTCTGGGCACTGTGACTGATGTGACTGGAGAGCAGTTTCAGAGCTGGTTCAGCCCAGTGAGTCCCACCTGCTTTAACAAGAGGGTCCAGGAGGTCAAAGGGACCTGAGATGTGCTGGCAACTGGGATCAGAGACGTGGAAAGGAACAACACAGGGGCCCAGGGTAGAGGGCCGGGGCTTAGAGGGGTCTGTCTGAGCCCCCCGTTCTGAGTCTGGGTTACTTTTGTCACCCCAGGGCACATTCATGCAGGCACCAAGAGCATCCCCAGACCTCTTTGAGGCACTTTGACCTTCCGATTCTAAGTACAGACCCCTTTCCAGAAGATGTGTTTAAATGCCTGAAATTAGCCTGCAGGGCTGTAATAGCCTTTTTGTGTTAGAATGCAGCTCTAAGTCTCAGACCCCGGGAACCCCAGGTAAAAACCCCAGAAGGGTCATCGTGGGATAAACCAGCTCAGTGTTTCCCACCTGACGACACTGGGCACTAATGAGTCTTGTCTCCGTGTCACACGTGAGTGAAGGAGGCCGAGGGTCTCAGAGGTGAGGTCGCACGGGTCGACGCAGAGACTCAGCGGGTTTCAGCAGGGATGTAAACACGGCTTCCTGGACTCCAAAGAGCATCCCTGCACAATCTCCCTTCCCCTGCAGGCTGAGTGGCAGGCCCAAGCTGGGAGGTGGGGTGACAGCCACACAGCAAGGACTCAAGTTCCCGGGAGGGCAGTCCCAGCCTCATCCTGGTGACACTGGGGGCCTGATTCTTGTCCATTGTGGCCCCCATCCTGTGTCACGTAGGACGTTTAGTGGTATCCTGGGTGCCACCAGCACACTTTTCACTGTGACAGCCAGAAATGTCTCCAGGTGTGGCCCAATTGTCCCAGCAGAGAACTAGTGCTGAGCAGCATGGTGGGTGCGCCGGCCCGTCGTTGGGTGTCCGGATGAATCTAGAAATCTCTGTTACACATCGGTCTTCAGGACGCGCCCTCTCAATGGATCAAGACCTCAAATTAGAGTGGAAAAACGCGTTTTCCTGCCTGAAGTATGAAAATGGGATGCGATGCTTAAAATTGGAACCTCAGGCCTATGGCTGACATAAACTAAACGTGCAGTGTGCTGAGGGCCCAACTGTCACGGCAGCGTCTGGGAAGAGGCCACACTCTGGCTAAGTCACACTCTCAATTAGAAGATGGCTCAGGTAAAGCCAGCCATTCCTGGGGCTCACACAGCACCCTGTCAGGGGCCTTCGTCTCCAGGGCTTTGCCATTCTGGAAAGCAGCATAGATTTGCAGCCACGAGGCTGTGAAGCCACAGGAGGGTGCCTCCTCCTTTCCCGTGGCCCAGAACTCCGTGAACACCAGAGGCGGGAACTCTGCACTCCTCCCTTCCTTCCCTCCACGGCACACTTAGGTCAGCACTGGACTGAGGTCCGTAGCAGGAGGACCCCGGATGTAGGGTTCACGTCTGTACTCAGGTGGCTAGAAGTTCACATTTCAGCAGAGAAGGCCACGGACGTTCTCACAGAAAGGCATTTTCTACTTCCCGTCACCACGAGGCAGAGCCGGTGCTGACACGTCAGGTGTGTTTAGGAAATGTTTGCTGAATGACACACTCAGTGAGCTCATTTTATTTCCTCAACTAATTTCATTTTTAAATGAAGCCCTACCTTTAACTTTTCTTTCTTAAAAAAAAAACACTTTGAGGCTGGGCGTCGTGGCTCATGCCTATAATTCTAGCCTTCTAGGAGGCCAAGGCTGGTGAATTGCCCTGAGCTCAGAGGTCTGAGACCAGCCTGAGCCAGAGCGAGACTCAGCTCTACAAAAAAACAAACAAATAAAAAACACAAACAAACCTGGTGTGGCGGGCGCCTTTAGTCCCAGCTACTTGGGAGGCTGAGGCAAGAGAATCGCCTAAGCAAGGAGGTTGCTGTGAGCTATGATTCCACAGCTCTCTACTGAGGGCCACAAAGTGAGACTCTGTCTCAATAAAGAAATAGATAATTGATAAATAAAAAGAAAATTAAAAAAAATCTTCAAAGTAATTGAAAGCAAATTGATAGCAAAATTCAAAAAAAAAAACCAAAACACTTTGGACTGTGAAAAGAATTTTAGATTTATAGGAAAGCTGCAAAGATGGTCCAGAGAGTCCCTCTAAGGTCCCAAGTCCCCTGTTAATAATGGACCAGAGCATGAGTGTTGGCCGAGCTGAGTCCCCATCGTGGGGCTTCAGTGTTGACTGGGGCTGGGTTTGTAGGGTGGGTGTTGGGTGTGGGCGGAGCTGAGTGCCCTCTGTGGGGCATCAGTGTTGACTAGGGCAGGTTTATAGGGTGGGTGTTGGAGGAGCTGAGTCCCCGCCATGGGTCATCAGAGTTGACTGGAGAAGGTTTATAGGGGGGGTGTTGGGCGAGCTGAGTGCCCACTGTGGGGCATCAGTGTTGACCGGGGCAGGTTTGTGGCGTGGGTGTTG
The DNA here is from genome assembly GCA_963573935.1 of Arctocebus calabarensis. Lineage (NCBI taxonomy): Eukaryota > Metazoa > Chordata > Mammalia > Primates > Lorisidae > Arctocebus > Arctocebus calabarensis. The sequence continues at coordinate 20,284 of CAUYON010098991.1, read as the reverse complement.
GGTGAGCAGAGCTGAGTCCCTGCTGCGGGCATCAGTGTTGACTGGGGCAGGTTTGTTCGACCTTCACTACTGCTCCAGGATGCACCAGGGGAACACTATTGCATTTAGTTGTCACGTCTCCTCTGGTCTGAAAGAGTTTCTCAGTCTTTCTTTGTTTTTCACAACTTTGACCATTCAAGGAAACACTGGCCAGGTACTCTGTAAAATTTCCCAGGTCTGGTTTTGCAGGACGTTTTCTCTCAAGACTGGACTAGAGGTTTGTGGTTTAAAAGCATTCATTTCGCCTTTTATGGCTTTGTGTTATTGTGGGCAACTCTTGAGCCTTTTTTACATGTCTTGAAGTTGCTAACGAACCTAGACAGTCTGGGGAAATGACAGATGCTGGGATCCACCTCGTACCCTGTTTTACAAAGGAGTTGGGTTTGATAAAATCTTTCTTTACTAGTGCTTAATTACCACAGTCTGTCCTTTAATATTCCCTTCGAAAGTTACTCTTTAAAGTTTTTTCTATGAGTGACATCCCATTTATCTGCTCTGGCCATGTCCTCCCACCTTTGAAAACATGGGACGGGGTTGGGTGCCCAACACTGCATGTGTAATGACGCACTCATATGGCCTGGTTCACACACACAGGAACTGAAGTCAAGTCATGCAGTGAGTTACAGAATCAGCATGTGATGAGCATTCCGTCAAGGTGGTGTCGCTCCATTAACAGAGCCCCTGAACATCTCGGCTGCAGAGTGAGGTGCTCAGATGGTCTCCTATAAAAGGCAATGACTTTGCTTCTGGGTGAACGGCAGTACCCAGGGTGCGGGGGATGACCCTGTGCCCACCGGGGGGAGGGTCTAGCAGGGCCTTGTCACGGCCATCCTGGGCTGTGCTGCAGCCACACTGGTAGATATGCAACAGGGGGATGGGGAGATGTGGACAGTCACGTGTCTGAGTCCTCAGACAGACGCAACCAGGCATGGACATTATCTTGACAAGCAAGGATTTTAGGTGAAACTCAGCAGAAACAGCAGCAGCTAAGTTACACACCAACATCCAGTCTTCCGTGAGGGTATAGTTTGCTGTTGTCACCATAAGAGAATTTCACCATCTGAGTGGGTTCAAGCCACAAGAAAAAAGCAAGCGAGGTGATGGTTACACTAATCAGTTGGATGTGAGCATTCCACACTGTTTATCAATGGAGCACATCGTACCCCGTGATGCATTAATGTACACAGTCATGATTTAATAAAGAAAAAATATTAAAAATGATGTTTAAAGTAAGTAGAAAAACTGGAAGAAAGAAAGAACAGAAATTCATTCTCCCACAGTCCGGAAGTTTGAGATCAAGGTTCCTCCTGCGAGTGGAGAGAGAATCTGTGAGTGTCCCCTCACTCCTGGTGGGTTTCTGGCACCTCATGTTCTTTGGCTTCTGGAGACAACATCCCAATGTCTGCCCTTTCCTCACTTGGTGCTCCTTCTGTGTGCACATCTACGCCCACCTTCTCCTTCCCTCAGTCACCACGGCAGGGGCCCGTCCTACTTCACTATGACTTTGTCTTCACTGGTGACATCCACGCTGGCCCCATCTCCAAAGAGCAGGTGAGTTTTGACTAGACAGAACGCAACCTTTCACCATTCTCACGACAGCAAACCTCCACGGCCTCAGCCACACAGTTGATTGTGCTCACAAATTCAGACAGTGCAAATGCTTGTCTCATGATATCGGGGGCCTCAGCAGGAAAGAGTCACAGGCCCTTCCCTGGAGTGGGGCCCCCCTAAAGGTCTGATCACTCACACATCTGACGCCCAGACCAGATGCCTCAGGGAGTCAGTGCTGCCCAGAGCCCCTGGGTGTGTCCTCACCGTGGCTGGACTTCCTCACAATATGGCCACCTCGGGGCAGCCACCCTTCTTCCCTTTTGAAGATTCAGTGATGTCCTGGGTGAAGCAGTTACAAGCCCCTAGATTAGAGAGCAGAGGAATTACATTGTGCCTGATGTTGTATTGTGGAAGCACACGGACGGGAACAGGACATTACTGTTGTGATTATTGGGTCCATGTTTAGATGAGACAACCTGCCACTGTAGCCCTTTCTGGCAGGGTTAGGCCTGGCAGGTTAGAAGGCAACCTTATAATGACCGTTGTGCAAGCCTGCTTTTAGGAACCTTCCCCACTTTTTTTCTTGATTTGATTTTTTCCATAGAGAAAAATCTATCTAAAAATATATGCTTTAGGAGACAAGACTCCTAATTCAACTCTGGTGCTCCATACGATCCTTTCTAAATCATGCCAGACCTCGCTGAGATTTGTAAGAAAGTCTGTGAAGTAAGAACGAGCCAAAGCAAGAGCACGGTCCTCAAAAGCACACGATGACTTTGTGTTTAGGCTGAACGAAAACCATGGCAAAAAGCTTTCTGTTTCAGAAAAGTTTGCACAGATCCTCATGGAAAAAATCACTACAAAGTGTCCTTATCCCGGGCAGAGAAGGTGCAGGGCGTGTTCTCCACAGACAGACCTGAAGATCACCCTCTCTGTCCAGCCTTCACTGAGAGTAACACGGCTCTGAACTCTTCCCACACCCCAAACAGCCCCCTGCCCCCACCCCCTCGACACCGCTGGGGACTCCAGGTGCAGCCGTCACTACTCCGAGGACGGGTTTAGGACTCTCCCCTCTGCCTGTGACGGCTTTTCACCCTTTCATTCTTGCTCTCGGTTCACCACAGCCACCTGAGGACTTTCCAAGGTATCTGCTAAAAGCTTTCTTCTGGAAAGTTTACGTCATACCAGAGAAAACAGGGACTGTGCCTGCTCAGGAAACCTCTCTCCCACAGGCCCTGACTGGGGCCTGCACAGCGCAGCCTGGGAACTCGGGGAAGAACTGGTTTCCCGCCATCCCTCAGCGCCCAGGACACCATCTGTTCATGAACGTTGTGATGCTGTGATGAGCATCTGGCCCTCCCTCCAACATGCCACGTGGAATCTGGAGGTTTGGGTGCTGTGTGCCAGTGAGAAATTCAGAGCCAGTCTTCCCATTTCCATAGAGACACATCTGTGGGTTTCTCCGGCCTCGGATGCCTCTCTCCTTGAATTGAATACTAAGTTTGTTTGGGTTTCTTTAATGCTCCATAATGAAAACATCTAAGGATGAAGTGTTTGCCTCAGAGAACAGCTTGGGCTATGACTCCTAAATTTTACTACTTTGTAGTCTCAATATTTTATTATCAAAATAATCTGTAACTCAGGGCAGTGCCTGTGCCTCAAAGGAGTAGGGCGCTGGCCCCATATACAAGAGGTGGAGGGTTCGAACCCAGCCCCAGCCAAAAAAAAAAATCTGTAACCCTAATTTTTATGTCCTTGGGGCCAAGAGTTATCGTTTAGCATGTTTATTCCTCACTTTTATGTTTTTATAAAATGAGAAAATTACAAAAGGAAACACAAAACATAATGAAGCCATAGCCATGATTTTATCATTCAGAATGAACGGTTTTCATTATTTAACATTTGTTTCAGTATGTTTTAATAATTACACATGTAATAGATGTATTCTCTTCATAAGAGAAAAAAAGGAAACAAATACCACCGATAAGGCTAAATTCTCCATTTCTGACTCCTGAAACCCAGAGCTTACTAGCATGGGGAAGGTGTGGGCAGGTGTAGGCCAAGTTAGTTCTTGTCTATATTTTTATTTCTTCATAGAACTCCCTAAATTCTGCATTTTTTGTATTTATTCCCTGCTGAGAGCTCCTTCTGTGATTTCCCGCTTTCTCTCATCCTGAGCCTGCATGCGGATTTCTTCAAGATGGGCACTCAGAGGTGAAGGGGTGAACCTGGTGGTGTGAACATTTCTGATTTTCATAAAAATTTCCCAGCTTCTCTTCAAAGTTCCTGTAGCAATTCATTCTCAGGAATTGAGGTTTTAAATGTAACCTTTGACTGATAATGTCTAACTCCCAAATGGTTAGGGTATTGGCTTTTGTTATGGAGACACATGGAAATAATATATATAATTGTATCTCATTCTCCTTGATTTCCAACAGGTCTTATTCTTAGTTTTTGGTCTTATATTTCCTACACATTAAAATTCATGGCTTTTATTTTCTGTTTGGATTATTCCCTTTGTCAATATTAAATAACTTCAATCCCATCTGATTTTTTTCTATACATCCTAAAGTTGTATTATATTATATTATTGCTTTCCTTTTTTTCTTTGCATTTGCCTGAATTTCTGCCCATTGTTTTATTTTCTTACCCTCCGTATTAGGTAGTATCAGACATTCTCTTGTCTTCAAATGTGTCACTTGGCAAAAGAGAAATCAAAGAGTGTTTGGATATTTGTTCCCTTTTAAATAATTTGCTTATGTCCCAAATGCTTGTGACAATGATTTTTGTGATCATAATAAAAATGCACCATTTCTTAGATATTTATTTTCTGTAATACTTTAATTTTTCTTTCCTTATACCCATCAGCCTGTTCTTTCAGGTCTTTTCTGAAATCGTGTTTTCACACTCGGCTCTGCACAAAACTCGCATCTTTGTTGTGCTCCCTTGCTTTGCAAGGAAGAAAAGGAAAGGAGGACGAAAGGAAGCAGGGACAGAGGGAGGGAAGGAAAGAAGAAGGGAAGGAAGGAAGGGAAAAAGGAAGAGAGAAGAGAGGAAGGATGCAGGGAGGGAGGGAGAGAGGAAGGAAAGTCTGATTTTCTGATTCCAAAATCTGTAAAAATTAGAAACAGGCATGAAATGAATAGCAGATCAATATAAGTCAAAGTCCTGATTAAGACTGAAAATTCAGCGTTAATACAAGCCACGTACATTCTGTCCTATGTGCATGTATGTTCACATTTAACGGCAAGGAGCCGTAGCCAGAATGCAAACTCTCCCTGGACAGTTTTGTTGATAATTCTTGTTACAGACTTCGAAGCACAGGATGGACTATACTTTCATAAACCTCACAGCTTATAAAGTCCCTGGAAAGCTGGCAGACACCCTCGCTGTCTCAGGAATCATTCCTAGGCCGTTCTTTCCTATGTCCCCTTCTTCCACTAAATACTGTCACCAAGCAATTCATTTGTTTGGTGTTAACGTCACTGTTGTCCGCAGCCGCTTCGTCCACACTCAGTCCACACTCAGGGGAGGGTGCGTGGTCCGCCAGGCGTGCTCGCTCTGTTCTGTTTTATTTCAGCGGCTTCCAACACCAGAGGCGCTAAGTGACCCAGGCTCAGGGTGGGAGCTGACGCTCAGCTGTCCGCTGTTTGCAGACTGTCCCTGAACACCGTCTCTGCCCGAGCACAGTTTCCCTCTGATAGGTCATTTAGAATTCTTCCTGTCATGGGAAGTTGCGTATAAGGAAAATTGTTTTCCCAGGTAAATCTTGACTTTGTGCTAAAGAGTCAAACAAACAGTCTGGCTTCTCCCTGTGTGTGACTCAAGACGTACATTCAAATTTTTGTGAAAGTGGCTCACTTTGGCCGTGAGCCTGTCATGTCCTCCAATTGTTATCAACGCAAGGCGGGACTAAGGATGAAGTCGTGTGGGAAATCCTGCAACTTTTCACACGTATCGTGCTAACATTACATTTTCTGCCTGCCAAAAAATATAATTACCTTTAAAATTAAAAAGTGCAAATTTCTGTCAGAGATTCTACTCACACAGGGATGTGAGCTAATAGCTTTTTATGTAAACCTGAAGATCTACCAGCCAGTCACAGCCCCAAGGGTGCTGAAAGACGTTTGTCTAAGTACCGCCCTAATTAACACTGTTACACAGAGATTAATGAGTTTACCCTGAATTCACAGGGCACCTGGGACAGGACTGTTCATCAGAAGGGGGAGAGACATTCCACGGTGCTTAGATAAATCCTAATTCTGGGGTTTATGAGACCTGACAAACTTAAACAAGCTAATAATATTTTAACAAAGATTTTCATAACATGTTGATGAATAAGGCCAACAGGAAGGCCTTTCCAGTTACACCAGCACATGCTCCGTCCCTGGTGCTGTAAGTGAGAGAGTCATGGCAGTCGCTCACGCTGCTGCACATGGGACCTGTTTACTGTCTGAGGTCACGGCAGGTTATTCTGGATCGCAGGTTCATGACCAAAAGTTGTTTCTTTTCTAGAAGGGAAGAGGAGTGTGTGTGTGAGAGAGAATCATGTCAGTTGCTAACTTAGGTTCTTCACGCATTAGGTCTGGCCTATTTTCAGCAGTATTATTGTCTGACTCTGTTTTCTGCTGCATAACAGAAAGAAAGACTGGGTATTTATAAAGAAGAGTTTGTTTCGGTTCATGGTTCTGGAGGCTGGAAGCCCAAGAGCTTGGGGCCAGCATCCGGTGAGGGTCTCCCCAGTGGCCGGGCCGGGCAGGGGGCAAATTCGAGCAGGTGAAACAGAGGGGGAAAGACCCACTTCTGAGGTGATGGCCTAACCTCCCTGGTGGCCCCATCACCTCTCAAAGGCCCCACCTCTCAGTATGTTATAGATGCTGATGACTAAATTTTCACATGAGCTTTACCAGGAGAATTCAAACCATAGCAGGTGTCAGTGAAGAAGGCATTCCATACTCACAACGGCTCCATGTCGGCAGCTCTCTTTCGGTTTCTAGATCAAGCAAAGGGCTTTGGCTTTAGTAATGAGAAGTACACAGCTACAAAATGTAAAAGAAAGAAACCCAAATAGTAGACACCGAGAGCCCAGACAGAGGTGAAGGAAGGGTTCATGAGAGGAAAAAGCCTTAGAAGTTAGTAAAATTCAGAAAATTATAGCTATATCATGGAAGGTAACAAAAGTAAGTCAGGCATCAATGAATTTTATGTTCTTATTAAGGCTAAAGATGAACAATACCTCTGCCTGGAGATGGCTTGTCACCAGCTAAGTCCAAATGGACAGCCTGGAAAAATGTAACAAAGGGCAATTGTCAGTCAGTGCCAGAATGCCCATTGACCCATCCGTTTTGCAAACTCTTGAATATTTTTTCTTTTTTAATTTTTTTTATAATAGCTGTGTACATCAATGCAATCGTGGGGTACAATGTGCTGGTTTCATATACAATCTGAAATATTTTCATCGAACTGGTTAACATAGCATTCATAGCATTTTCTTAGTTATTGTATGAAGACATTTGTATTCTGCATTTAGTAAGTTTCACCTGTACCCTTCTAAGATGCACCGTAGGTGTGGTCCCACCAATTACCCTCCCTCTACCCATCCTCCACCCCTCCCCTGCCTTGCCCCTTTCCCCATATTCTTGTGCTATAATTGGGTTATAGCCTTCATATGAAAGCTATAAATTAGCTTCATAGTAAGGCTGAGTACATTGGATACTTTTTCTTCCATTCCTGAGATACTTTGCTAAGAAGAATATGTTCCAGCTCCATCCATATAAACATGAAAGAGGTAAGGTCTCCATCTTTCTTTAAGGCTGCATAATATTCCATGGTGTACATATACCACAATTTATGAATCCATTTGTGGGTCAATGGGCACTTGGGCTTCTTCTATGACTTAGCAATTATGAATTGGGCTGCAATAAACATTCTGGTACAAATATCTTTGTTATAATGTGATTTTTGGTTTTCTGGATATATGGCTAGTAGAGGAATTATAGAATGAAATGGCAGTTCTATTTTTAGATCTCTAAGTATTTTCTAAACATCTTTCCAAAAGGAGTGTATTAGTTTGCATTCCCACCAGCAATGTAGCAGTTTTCCCTTTTCCCCACATCCACACCAACATCTCTGGTTTTGGGATTTTGTGATGTGGGCTAATCTTACTGGAGTTAGATGATTTCTCAAAGTAGTTTTGATTTGCATTTCTATGATGATTAAGGATGATGAGCATTTTTTCATGTGTCTGTAGGCCGTGCGTCTGTCTTCTTCAGAGAAGTTTCTCTTCAAGTCCCTTGTCCACCCTGAGATGGGATCACTTGTTCTTTTCTTGCTAATATGGTTGAGTTCTCTGTGGATTTTGGTTATTAAACCTTTGTCGGAGACATAACCTACAAATATCTTCTCCCATTCTGAGGGCTGTCTGCTTGCTACACTTACAGTGTTCTTAGCAGTGCAGAAGCTTTTTAGTTTGATCAGGTCCCAGTAGTGTATTTTTGATGCTGCTTCAATTGCACAGGGAGTCCTCCTCATAAAATATTCGCCCAGGCCCATTCCTTCAAGAGTTTTCCCTGTACTTTCTTCTAGTATTTTTATAGTTTCATGTCTTAAGTTTAAATCTTTAATCCAGTGAGAGTCTATCTTAGTTAATGGTGAAAAGTGTGAGTCCAGTTTCAGTCTTCTACAGGTTGCCAGCCAGTTCACCCAGCTCCATTTGTTAAATAGGGAGTCTTTTCCCCAATGAATGTGTGTGTTTTTTTTTTTGTGGAGACAGAGTCTTACTTTATTGCCCTCGGTAGAGTGCTATGGAGTCATAGCTCATAGCAACCTCCTGCTCTTGGGCTTAAGCAATTCTCTTGCCTCAGCTTCCAAAGTAGCTGGGACTACAGGCACCTGCCACAGCACCCAGCTAATTTCTCATGCAGTTCGGCTGGGGCCGGGTTAGAACCCACAGTCCTCGGTATATGGCGTAGGCGCCCTACTTGCTAAGCCACAGTTTTAATTGGCTTGTCAAAGATCAAGTAGCTGAGTTCATCTCTTGGCTACTCTATTCTGTTCCATACATTTACCTCTCTGTTTTTGTGCCAGGACCATGCTGTTTTGAACACTATCAATTTATAGTATAGTCTGAGGTCTGGTAGCTTGAGTCTTCCTGCTTTGTTTTTATTTGTGAGTAATGTCTTGGCTATTCGAGGTTTTTCTGATTCCATATAAAATGAAGTATTTTTTTGGGGGGGATCTTTAAAGTATAACAATAGAGCTTTAATAGGAATTGCATTAAAATTGTATATTGCTTTGGGTAGTATGGACATTTTAACAATGTTGATTCTCCCTAGCCACAAGCATGGTATGTTTTTCCATGTTGTTAATATATTCAGCTATTTCTTTTCTTAGAGTTTCATAGTTCTCTTTATAGACATCTTTCACATCCTTTGTTAGGCAAACTCCCAAATATTTTATCTTCTTTGGCACTACTATGAATGGAATAGAGTCCTTGACTGTTTTTTCAGCTTGGATATTGTTGGTATATATAAAAGGTACAGATTTATGAGTGTTGATTTTATAACCTGAGATACTGCTGTCTTCCTTGATCACTTCTAAGAGTTTTGTAGCAGAACCCCTGGTGTTTTCCAGATATACAATCATATCATCTGTGAAGAGTGGAAGTTTGATCTATTCTGACCCTATATGGATACCCTTGATCATCTTTTCTCCCCTGATTGCAATGGCTAAAACTTCCATTAAAATGTTAAAGAGCAGTGGAGACAACGGACCAACGCTTGCTTGGTTTCTGTTCTAAGTGGAAATGATTTCAGTTTAACTCCATTCAATATGATATTGGCTGTGGGTTTTCTGTAGATGGCCTCTATCAGTTTAAGAAATGTCCCTACTATACCAATTTTCTTAAGTGTTCTGATAATGAAGCGATGCTGGATATTATCAAAAGCTTTTTCTGCATCAATTGAGAGAATCATATGGTGTTTGTTTTTTAATTTGTTTATGTGCTGAATTATATTTATAGATTTACATATATTGAACCAGACTTGAGAGCCTGGGATAAAACCCACTTGATCATGTTGTATAATTTATTTGATGTGTTGCTGGATTCTGTTTGTTAGGATCTTATTAAATATTTTTGCATCAATATTCATTAGTGATATTGGTCTATAGTTTTCTTTTCTTGTTGGGTCTTTTCCTGGTTTAGGGATCACAGTGATGTTTGCCTCATAGAATGTTTTGGGTAATACTCCTTTTTCTATATTTTTCTATATTTTTGAAAAGGTTGAGTAATATAGGTCTCTTTAAAGGTTTGGTAGAATTCTGACATGAAGCCATCTGGCCCGGGGCTTTTCTTTTTAGGGAGATTTTGTTAGTTGATACTTATTTCAGAACTTGATATAGGCCTGTTCAACATTTTCACTTGATTCTGGCTAAGTCTTGGAAGGTGGCATGCTTCCAAGTATTGGTCAATTTCCTTCAGATTTTCGTATTTCTGAGAATAAAGTTTCTTGCAATATTCATTAAGGATTTTTTGAATTTCTGAGGAGTCTGTTGTTATTTTGTCTTTACCATTTCTGATTGATGAAACTAGAGATTTTACTCTTTTTTTTCCTGGTTAGATTAGCCAAAGTTTTATCTCTCTTATTGACCTTTTTAAAAAACAAACATTTTGATTTATTGATCTGTTGTATAAGTCTTTTGTTTTCAATTTCATTTAATTCTGATCTAATTTTGGTTATTTCTTTTCTTCTGCTTGGTTTGGAATTGGAATGTTTTTGCTTTTCCAGTTGCTTGAGATGTCCCATTAAGTTGTTAATTTCCTCTCTTTCCGTTCTCTTGAGGAATGCTTGCAGTGCTATAAATTTCCCTCTTACGACTGCCTTTGCAGTATTCCAGAGGTTATGATAATTCCTGTCTTCATTGCTGTTTTGTTCCAAAAATTTGGTAATTTCCTTCTTAGTCTCATCTATGACCCATCTATCATTTGGCATAAGGTTATTTAGCTTTCAAATTTTTGTATGAATATGTAGATTCCTGTTGTTATTCAGGTCAACTTTTGTTCCATGATGGTCCAAGATGATGCAAGGAATAATTTCTATTCTTCTAAATTTGCTGAGGTTAGACTTGTGACCTAACATGTGATCAATTTTGGAGTATGTTCTGTGGGCTGATGAGAAGAATGTGTATTCAGTTTTGTTAGGATGAAAAGTTCTGTAGATGTCCGTTAAATCCAAATGCTGAACAGTTAAGTTTAAATCGAAAATTTCTTTCCTTAGCTTCTTATTGGAGGATCTATCCAACACTGCTAAAGGAGTGTTAAAATCTCTGACTACTATGGAGCTGGAGGAAATCAAGTTTTTCATGTCTTTTAGAGTTTCTCTTATAAATTGAGGGACATTCTGGCTAGGTGCATAAATATTAATAATTGAAATCTCATCATATTGAGTATTACCCTTAACAAATATGAAGTGTCCATCTTTATCCTTTCTTACTTTTGTTGGTTTAAAGCCTATTGTATCTGTGAATAAAATTGCAATACCTGCTTTTTTCTGCTTTTCATTTGCCTTGAATATAGATGACCATCCCTTCACCCTGAGTCTAGGTGAGATTCTTATATGCAGCAGATATCTGGCCTGAGTTTTTGTATCCAGTCAGCCAACCTGTGCCTCTTTAGAGGACCATTTAAGCCATTCACATTAATTGAGAATATTGATAAGCCTGGTAGAATTTTGGATAACGAGTTTTTGAAAAGTCCAGTGGACATTTTTAATCCTTTTGCCACTGTGGAAGTTGGAATTTGATCAAAAGTTTCTGACTGAGTTTACTTTTGTGGTGGAGGATTGCTCTGGTCATTGTGGCGGATAGGTCTGAGAATATCCTGGAATGCTGGTTTAGTTATGGCAAATTTCTTCAACATGCAAAAGTCATTAAAGTATTTAATTTCTCCATCATAAATGAAACTCAGTTTAGCTGGTTACAGGATTCTAGGTTGAAAGTTATTTTTTCTTAGGAGATTAAAAGCAGATGACCACCCTCTTCTAGCTTGAAAGGTTTCAGCAGAGATATCTGCAGTTATTCTAATATTCTTCCCCTTGTAGATTATGGTTTTCTTACGTCTGGTAGCTTTCAGAATTTTCTCCTTCATTTTAACTTTAGTGAAATTAATTATGATGTGCCTGGGGGATATCTTATTTGGGTTGTGTCATGCTGGGGTTCTGAAACTGTCTGCTATCTGAATTTCACAATCTCTTGGCATGTCTGGAAAGTTCTTTTTCATAATCTCGTGAAGAAGAGCCTCTGTGCCTTGTGAAGCCACTTCGTTGCTTTCAGGGATCTCTATAAGGTGAATATTGGTTTTCTTTGAATTATCCCAGAGCTCTCTGAGAGAATGATACATTTTTGCTCTCCATTTCTCTTCCTCTTTGGATGTTTGGGAGCATTCGAAAACTTTGTCTTCAATGTCAGAAATCCTTTCTTCTGCTTGCTCCATTCTGTTATTGAGGGGTTCCACTGTATTTCTCAGATTTTGAGGGCTGCAAATTCTTGTCTTAATGTGTCAAAATCTTTGGTGATTGTGTCTTTGAATTTGTTGAATTCTTGAGACAACTATTGAAATGTTCCTTGAATTCCTAATTCCAAATTTTCCTCTATTCTATTGATCATTTTTGCAATCCAAATTCTGATTTTGGTTTCTGACATCTCCGCCATCTGTTTATGAATGGGATCTTCAGTTGTGTCCACCAAATTATTCCTTGGAGGGGTTTATCTACTGTGGTTATTCATGTTTCCAGAGATTTTCTGCTGATTCTGCCCCATGATTATTTTACACCGTTTGGCTAGATGAGCAGATAAGGAGAAGTTGGGTTGGGGCTCCAGGAGTAGTGATGGCCAGTCCTTTGCCCAAAAGCTGGGACTAGCATCTGTACGTTTTCCCATAGTATTTTGCTAAGGAACCATATAGTGCTATGGCCTGAGAAACTAGGGGCCTTCTTGGTGTGGTGGGGCTAAGTGGCTCTGTCTTATTTTCAGCTGGTCTCTGTTTTATCCTAGTGAATAGTTACTCTGGGTTGATGTCTCAGCTTGGAGAAATGCCAGCAGTTAAGTCACCCCACCCCACAGGCAACAATTGGAAAAGGACAATGAAACCTTCCCACAACCACATACCCAGGGCATCATTTTGGGTAGTCCTTGGGTGATTAGGCCACTTCAAGAAGTCCAAATCAATTGTCCCAGTCAGCACCAGTCTCAGGTGGGAGAGTTCAAAAGGTCTCTGGCAACTAGATAGCAGAGTCTGCTGGCAGCTAAAATATGACTTGCTCCAGTGCTCTGTGAGGTCAGAAGGACCCACCCAGCAAATAAATTAGTCTGGAAAGGTTGATGCCTCCTTACCTACCTTGCACATTGGTCACATGCAGTCCCTGGTAACCCTCCTGGGCTGTGATCCAATTCCCTCCAATGAGCAGATGCTCAGGGGTTTGGGCCTGCCTGAGTCACAGGTTTGGCCTCAGCCAGGCCACCACTCTCTGCCACTATCTGGCAGGGGGATGTGAGGCCTGACAACCTCAGGTGCTTAATGTGGGCCAGGGTAGTCCCCTGAGTTCCAGCTCTGCCCCTGATTGATGTTGTGGACAGAACAGAACAACTTTGCAAAATTTGTTTCTGTCCTGGCTGTATTTCCCTGCAGATCAGATGCTGTTTGAGCAACTCAGCCCTGTCTGTGCCACTGCTTAGTCTTGGCTGCTGTTTGTGTTGGGGCAAACGCAGTCAGAGTTTGGCACTTAGCTGTCAGTTCCTGCCTTTGGCTGCCAATCTTTGTGACAGCTATGATCCCCTGAGGGCCGGGTGCATCTGAGGCTCACTGAAGCAGTTCTCTGGGTCAGCCCCACCTTGGGAGTCTACTGTCTCTGTTCGTGTGCATTCTAGTCCCTGCGCCCGGCTCAGGCTGGTACCACTTCAGGCATATCCTTACTCATGGGGCCTGCGTTTCCAGATCTCGTCCGCCAGTGGCTGCCACTAGAGAAGAAGCCTGGTTTCCTCTGGTTCCCCAGTGAAGACTGGGAGTGTCCTTTCAAAATATCCCCAGGGGTCTTAGCCCTATCGTTCCCATTGCTGCAGGTGCTGCTCTATGCCCTGGGGCACCACCCCCTCTGTACTGTTCTCCCTCAGTTGACTGTCCTCTGCCTTCTCCCATGGCAGAGAATCAGCACAGATTAGCAACAGCCCATGCCTCATCCACACCCCTGAAGAAAATGCACAAGAATCTGGACTCCATGGGGTCAAGCTTCTAGACTCCAGGGTGAGAACGGAGGGGAGTTCAAAATTGCTGGTGGTAATACATACAGTTTTATACTGTTTTATGCCTGGCAGGAGAGTGCCATGGCACCCTAGTAGGGGAAGGTGGTCTAGTTTTTAGAGGGTCTCTCCCATGGGATAAAATGGGAGGATATTTCAACTCCACTCACTTGTTTGTATGGAGTGTACTGTGAGCCATTCTCCTGAGGGAGGGGACTCCTGTCAGCTTGGTGATGGATTTTGTACTTTTGTTTGTATCCTTGTGGTCACAACTCACCCCAGGAGGGTTGATGTGCATTCTTCAACCTTCTCTTTTGGCTGAGAACTGAACCATTGGCTTTTTTGCTAAACTTCTGTCCATTAACTCTCCTTCTGGATGGGAGACTCTGTGGAAAGCTGGCTCCAGTCAGCCGTCTTGACTCCGCCTCCCTTTATTTTTATTTTTTTAGAGACAGAATCTCACTTTTTTGCCCTCAGTAGAGTGTCACAGTGTCACAGCTCACAGCAACCTCCAGCTCTTGGGCTTAGGCAATTCTCTTGCCTTAGCCTCCCTAGTAGCTGGGACTACAGGTGCCCACCACAATGACTAGCTATTTTTTTTTTTTAATTTTCTGTTGGGGATTCTTTGAGGGTACAAGAAACCAGGTTACACTGATTGCATTTGTTAGGTAAAGACCCTCTTACAAACGTATCTTGCCCAAAACAGTCTCAGGCAGGTGCTTCAGAAGGTATCTAGGAGAGGTGCAGCAGGCAAGGAGCTGTCATCTCCTCTGATAACAGCAGTGGGTCAAAATGTGGGTTGAAGGCAGTGATGGAGCTGACTCTGACCCTGGGTAGAGCTAATGTGTGTGTTTGTGTCTTAGCTATTAATGCAAATGTTCAAAAAGTGGAAAAAATAAAATTTTTTCTAAAATGGAAAACATCTCATAGAATAAGACTATAAAGAAAGAAAATATTCACGTACAGCTATACTACGTGTTCATGTTTAACGTTAGTGTTATTCTAAAAAAAGGAAGTTAAAAGAAATTTGAAAGTTTAAAAAGTAAAGTTAGAATAAGCTAAGGCTAATTTATTATTGAAAAGGGGAAAATATGTCTTTGTAAAATTAGCATAGCCTAGGTGGGCAGTGTTTATCAAGTCCGCAGTGGCCGCAGTGGTGCCCTGTCACGTCCTGGGCCCTCCGCTAACTCACCTGTCACTCACCGACTCAATGCTGCAGGCTCCACTTATGGTAAGTGTCCTGTGTTGTTTTTATCTTTCATGCTATGTTTTTACCAAGTGTTTAGATACACAACCACTTTCAACTGTGTCACCACAGGCTGGGGCAGTTAGCACCATCCCTGCTGTGCAGCCCAGGTGTGTGGTGGGTGTGCCACAGAGGTATGTGTAAATACACTACACAACAATGAAATCAGGCAACGGGGCATTTCCCAGGGTGTGTCCTTCCTTCAAATGATGTCTGCCTTTTTCTTTCCTTGGTATTTTCTCTCTGTGTCCATGTCTGTGTTCAAATTCCCCTTCTCATGAGAACATAGACGTCATGGACTAGGGCCCATCCTGCTTCACTATGGCTTCATCTTAATTGCATAGAAGTAAAACATGATAAAATGTTTGAAAGCTCCCAGTTTCCCTTAAGTAAGGCCTTTTGCATTCTGGCCCCTGTGGAAATTTCTAGTCCTTGTCCAGCCCTGGCTAACATCCTGCCTCCTTTTGTAGAGGATTGAATCTGGGAGTGAGCCTAATGCATACTCTGTTTCTGCTGCCTGGACTGTCCCTTCCATTCACCCCAAATTCCTCCCTGCCCTGAGAAGCTCGGCCAAGTCTGCACCTTTGTCCTCAGTGCCTATAGGGCATCCCTTGGGGCTTTGGCGAATAGGTCTCTTGTGGTACAGAGCAAGCTGTTTTCCAGTTATTTTTATCTTCCTTAGTGAGCCAGGAGCTGCTTGAGAGAAGTGACCACGTCCTTATCATTGCATCTCCAGGGTCAAACCTGACACATGATAAATTTTCAATCAGCCTTGTTCAGAGAACCATAAATTGAAGAGACAGGTCACAAGGCAGTCTGCATTCCAAACCATCCATTCGCTGGATTGCCGTGAAGTGGCCTTGGCCAAACAGCACCTCGCTGTGGGCACCTGTCACTCCATGTCGGGCAGAGAGTGCAGCTGTGGGGTGAGGAGGACTGCCTCGCCCCTCACTGTCCAGTGCCCTTGACCCAAACCCTCAGTCCAATGATAGCATATGGAAGGTGCCTCATCAAGGGTCTGGCACAGGCACAGGGTAAGTGCCTCCTGCAATGTTTCCCGAGCTCGTCTGCACACTGGAATTACCTGGAAGCTTCTGGGGGAGGGGTCTTAGACATCCCGTTATGATTTAATTGGCTTGGGCTACACCTTGAGTTTCAGAGTTTTTAAAAAAATCAGGTGACTCTGAACTGCACATTTTTGGGAGACACTGGCTTAATGGATAACTGTCATTGTTAAATATGATATTTAACATTATGTAATAATGATTATATTACATGTTATAATTTATATGTAATAATAATATGCCATAAAATATGTTTAAAATAAATGATATTTAATCTTGTCCAGAGAGCTAGGTAACATCGATGCAGATTGTCCTTGGGAAGATACATTTATTAGCAGTCATGTCATTCTCATGAATCTGAACTGGCTCATGGGGTAATTTGAATTCTGAGTAAAAAGGGCAGGCAAGGGAGCTGCAGGCTGGGGTGCAGTGCAGGCCCCATCTCCTCTGCGTGATGCTGGGATGAGCCTGTGCAGTCCAGTGGGCCTCGGGAAGGGGATTGTGGGTGAGCCATGAGGTCGGGGAGGACTCGCAGAGCCACAAAGTGTCACTTCAATTGTGCTTAACCCACGGTCCTTTGCCACGAAATGACAACTGTGGGTGTTGATGTGGAATCTGCAGTCAGCAAAGTGTTAACACTGTGGTTTGCATGCAGCAGGTGTGCACGTCGCCACTTCGTCCTCAGGCCACATGCACAGGGAGAGGCAGTGTCCACGCGCTGTTTGATGAGAGCCTCCTCTGGCCTCCTGGCACCCTGTTCCTGGGCACTTTGTCATATTCTTATTCTGAGTAGCAGATATTCCACAGTTTGGGCCATCATGCTTGTTTTTTGAGTTCACCATTTTCACTAGAAAAGAACCATCCTAAATATTTATTTTTCTTTAGGTAAAGCAGTAATATTGATAATTATACAAGAAATTTGGTTTCCATACATTTTCCCTACATGACACGTCATGATATGTGAAATCAATGGGATTACTCAGTCACCGTTTTCCTGTTATCAATATTTAATATATTTGTTGTACATTTGTCAACCTAAATCATGTACGGACTCAGTAAAGCTGTCACTATTTTGAGATTCTAACAATAATAATTGTGAAAATATAAGGGAACTAATAAGAGTTCAAAAATCAGTTTAGGGAATGTTTGTGTTAGAAAATAGATATGTAAAAAAGAGATATAATGGTGATATAATTCCAAAGGCAAACTTCTACTAACACTGGGAGCAAAGATCACATTTTTATATGTTTTCTCTAATGAGACACAGAGGTGTGGGGGACTTGGGAGGGATCGGGAAGGGAGGTGTCCTCTCTGGCGGCACAGCTCCTGGGGGTGTGAGTTATCTCACTTGTGCTTTCTGAGTTCTCAGACCCCCAGGGAATAAGAGCCTGTAAGCTGGGTGCTTTCCTTACAAGAAATCTGTTTGGAAACACACGGGCTGAACTACCCATGCGAGGACACGCTCTATAAATAGCACTGTTATTCCAGCCGCCCAGCATGTTCCATCTGTGACATTTAAAGCCACTTAGGAGACATAGCATTGGCCTTGGCTGCCTTGGCTGAGTTCTTATCAACATGCAGCAGCTTAAGGAGGCACCTCAGGGTAGTTCAGCGGAGCCTCCCCAAACAAACGCAGGCGAGTCCCCCTGGGCCTCTGGCTGCCTTCTGAGCCCGCTGTGGGAATGAGGCCTGACTTCTCTTTCTGCACATCTGTGGGCGACCTCTGTTCACCTTGGTTCCAACATTAAACGCACGATAGTAACATTGTCAGGAGCTGGGTTTTGTTTAGTTAGCTCCATGCTACCAGGTCGGAGCCCAGGAGCGTGAAGGTTCAGACCTGGTGGCATGAAGGAGCGCAGTGCCGACCGCCTGAGCATCTGTGACCCTAGAGTCGCGTCCTGAATTCCCTCACCCGTGCTGCTCAGCGTGTGGCCTGCGGACTGGGCGCACAGGGGGCCAATCTCTGGGCTTCCTTGCCTCACATCGGGAGGAGTGTTGTTGTTGGGCCGCACGTTAGAGACACCGACACTAATGACAGCTGATGAGCTGCAGAGGCAGGCCCGTGCATACCTTTCGTGACAATCCTCCGCCGACAAGCAGACGAGTCCCCGCGTGCCCCGAGTGCTGCCCTCGGTGCAGGTTGACGGCTCCTGGCAGGGCTGCAGGGCACCTGCCTCACCAGGAGACGAGTCGTGAGCCCCACCCAGGTCTGAGGAGTGAGAACCAGCTGCCCACTGGGACGGTCGGACGGGCTCTCCTGAAGCCCTGCACAGTTAATGGAACTGTACTGGTGACCTTTGTCCATGGCGGTCTCATTCCTGAAGGAACTTTAGAGAACGGGGGCTGAGGGAAGCATGGAGCAAAGTTGTAAGTTCAGAAACGTCTATTCATTCCTGATACCGGCCGATCACTGCCAGGAAATGGCAATTTCTATACCATTACGATACTTTTCCATTAAAAAAAAAGAATATCTTTTGCCTGTTTGTCCTGTTTTCAGCTATTGCACCTAGATAATTAAATATCAAACCCCAGAATCTTGAAATAAAGCCACCCATTATTTCTCCTGCGGGAGGAAAACACCACAGCTCTACTAGGCTACCAAGATCATTGCACTGGAAAGTTAACCCATGCTTCTGATCCATGGCCCATAGATTGGTGCATTTGTTTGTTTATGCTCAGTATCATTCCAAAGTGCATTTGGGTTGCCTTACACAGATGCACACATACGCACAGATACAGACATTAAAATAATACCTAAAGCTATGCTACTTACAGCTAAGCTTATCAAAGACAGGCCACTCTTCATGTGATCTTGTTGGAAATTTTTCCATTATTCAGTGATAACAGTTTGTCATTTTTTTTGGTAGTGACAGTCTCACTTTATCGCCCTTGGTAGAGTGCCCTGACATCACAGCTCACAGCAACCTCCAACTCCTGGGCTTAGGCGATTCTCTTGCCTCAGCCTCCCTAGTAGCTGGGACTACAGGCGCCCGCTGCAATGCCTGGCTATTTTTTTGTTGCAGTTTGGCTGGAGCTGGGTTTGAACCCCCACCCTTGGTATATGGGGCCGGCGCCCTACCCATTGAGCCACAGGGACCGCCCATCTGTCTGTAATCTTTGAGCCAGATTTTCAGCTAAATTCTCAGGCCCGAGATGAGTATTTGCAGCCTGCTTTCTTTAGAGTGACTCAAATTCTTTGGCCACACAGGTCTTGTCTGGCATCACAGCGGGGAATTCTCCACGTGTCCTTCCTGGACTAAGTGCTGACTCCCTCTTCCTTTGGAGATCAGGGAAGGCCACTAGGGAGTGACATGCAGACCCAAACGCTCAGACTCCTGGCCCTGGCTTGGTCTATGGCCCATGGATCTGCCTGGCACAGGCTGCTGCCCACTGGCCAGGCAGCCATGGCCATGTCAGAACTCACAGGTTTAAGGGTCCGGAAGGGCCTCGCTTGGGGCAGAATGTGGAGCTGGAACAACACCTGTACAGAGCACATCCTGCAGTGACCGCCCTGCCTCCGTAGCCTGCTGACTCAGTTTCCTGCCCCTCTGTCCCTCGCACTGCTCAGCACGGCTTCTTGAGCAACAGACAAGTCTGATGCCCGTTTAGTTAGATTAAAATCCTCTGAAGCACTTTATTTGGGGTGGCATCTCAGTCTTGTGCCTGGCATCCCTGATTGCTGGATAGCCCTGAGCAACAATAATAAAAAGTGACTGTATATAAGATTTTGAGCCTCGACTTCAACGGTGAGTGCTGGTAATGAGGAAATCCTGGTTTAACAAGAATGGGACCAGAAAGAACAGATCTTAAAACAACCAAGACATTGAAATGAATTCCTGGTTTTTTTTTTTTTTTTTTTTGAGACAGAGCCTGAACCTGTCACCCTGGATAGAGTGCTGTGGCATCACAGCTCACAGCAACCTCCAATTCCTGGGCTCAAGCGAGTCTCTTGCCTCTGCCTCCCAAGTAGCTGGGACTACAGGCGCCCACCACAACACCCGGCCATTTTTTGGTTGCAGCCGTCATTGTTGTCCGGCGGGCCCAGGCTGGATTCGAACTTGCCAGCTCAGGTGTATGTGGCTAGCGCCTTAGC